>CM065589.1:77342210-77602579 GCA_033119425.1 Bufotes viridis | reverse complement strand
AGAAACATGGCCCCTTTAATACTTTAATTAAAACCATCATAAAATAAATTATAGTGCCCCTGCTACCATGTCACCCCCAAGCGAATACGCTCTGGGGGGGTCTCCCATTCCCGCCACTAGAGCCAGCAACCAATCAGATGTGGGCAGAACCTCCTGTCTCAGCAACCAGGATCCAATCACAAGGCTCCTTTCCTTTTACCTCAGGTAAGAGCATAAAACCTGTAATGATAGAAACAAAGGAAAAAAAGGGGGGAGGGGGGAGAGCAAAAAAGACAACCAATACAACCCAAAATCCCTATGCTCAATGTCACCATGGTGTTGACTCCAGCATTCGCTTCCGTGCCCACTGTCATTCCGCATTGCATGCTGGCCATAGACTTCTTTTATGACGGAATACAATACCGTGGAAGTGGAATCCATAACGGGATTCTTAGCTTAGATAATCCGAACCCTGTACACCGAACCAGTGAGCTCTGGCAGGATGTTCTCTGTGGGATACAGTCACCTGAGATATGAATGAAGCCTTAGGCCGCATTCACATCACTGCTCTGATCCTGTATTTAAGGCATTCGTTATGCTCAGTTCTGCACATTTTGCATCCTCTTTAGCCATTTCCGTCTAAGATCAATTTTTTTTTTATGTGTAAAAAAGTTCTACACAAAGTATTTTTTTTTTGTCTAAAATAACGTATCTCAGACAGAAATGGCTAAAACGGATGCAAAATGTGCATAACTGAGCATAAGGGATGCCTAAAATACAGGATCCGTTATTTTATATATTTTTTGTTTCTTCTGACGGATAAGAACAGAAAATTAACAGTAATGTGAACGCGGTCACACTATGTGTTTTGCGAGAACACCCCAGGTTATCAAAAACAGTAATAATCTGTAATGTAGCACCAATGTACCTACTTAAGGCACCGTTCATGGGTAAGGGAGGGGCTGGGGTAGAAGGTTGAAGGGACCAGGAATGGGTAGTCAGAGGGGCTTGGGAAGGATCATGGGGGCCCATTTCAGATTCCTGCTATGGGGCCCAGTGAATTCTAGGTACGCCCCTGCTTCCCTGAATGACTTTCATGATTTTTTCAATTCCATGGATGATGACATTCGATTTACTTTGACTTGTTCAGATACCTGTGTACAATTTTTGGACACCACAGTATCTATTGTTGGTGACAGGTTGTCCACTGATATCTATATTAAACCGACGGATTGTAACAGCCTGTTAAGATATGACAGCTGCCACCCCAGGTCGACTATAAAATCACTTCCATATAGTCAGTTACTTTGTGTGAGAAGGATTGTACAAGATCCTGCACGGATCGATTCACGATATGACCACATGTTGCATACATTTTTAAAAAGAGGATATCCTAGATCTGTATTAGATAAACATCTAGAGAATGTACGGAACAATAAAATCAGGGAGGAGGTGACTCAGTCTACAGGCAAGGAACGTGTTCCATTTGTCTCCACATAGTCTGAACAGAGTGGGGATATTGCTGGGATTGTCCGGAAACATTGGAAAATCCTTGGTAGCAATTTCCCTGGCGTGACAGCGTTCGGGGTTCCACCACTTTTTTCCTATAAACGGCCAAAAAATTTGAGAGATAAACTGGTGAAGGCTGATATCTCCACAGTGAAGAAAGTACAAACATATTTTGGTTAACGCAAGACGGGCAGCTACACTTGCCTCAGATGTGTGAATTGTCCCTTGATTCTCAAAGGGGATAAATTCACACATCCGACAACTGGTAAGCAATACGATATTCGACAATATTTGACATGTGATAGTTCATATGTGATCTATGTACTACAGTGTCCATGTGGCCTCCTTTATGTTGGGGAGACCACATGTGACATTAAGACAAGGATGAACAATCACCGTTTTACAATTAGACAAAAAAGAAAAGATCTTCCAGTCCCCAAGCACTTTGTAGAGAAGGGTCATACGGAGAAGGATTTAGGGTTCATGATCTTGGATCATGTGGGTATTCCTAGGCGAGGGGGTGATCGAACGTTGGCTCTCAAACAAAGGGAACTACGGTGGATTCATCGTCTCCAAACACTTAGACCCTCTGGCCTTAATGTTGAGTTTAAGGGGAACATGATGCAATAGTCCCTGGGATGGGCTTCTCTCCTCTATCTTGCCCTTGTATAGTGAACTGACATGGTGTCATTTTGTAAGTTTTTAACAATCTATTTTGTTCTTTTATTTTTAGATTTCCATCGTTTTTGTTGTATATTGGATGGATTCAATGGTGGCCCTAACTGAACTTTCCATTATATTATACACATTAATGGACGTCGGGAGACAATGCGACTACATTTGTTTTAATAAAGAAGTGATATTATGCAAACCATATTGTTTTTGGATGTGGATTAAGGATTGAAATTGAATTAGGAGGAGAGCTGGTCTTGAGAGGCTCTGTACTCCGAACCCTACCTTGATCAAGGGTGCTGATCATATCCAGGGTCCTTGCCCCCGGATCCTATTATAAGCTTAGTCATGATCGCTTGAGGTGATATGACTGCTATAGCCCTGCTCAACTTTGGGCATTTTTTGCTTCTTGATTGAATGAATGAGTCTATTTTTATCATATGGTCCAAACATATAGGCCTCTTTCAGACGGGCGTTGCAGGTGCACTCCGTCAAACAGTGCGGGTGCGTTGCGGGAATTGCCGCGATTTTTCCCTGCGAGTGCAAAGCGCTGTCATGCATTTTGCACGCGCGGGAGAAAAATCGGCACTTTTGGTACCCAGACCCGAACCTGCACTTCTTCACAGAAGTGCATGTTTGGGTCAGAAATTGTCCCGCTGGTATTATTTCACATTATAACATAGTGTGGGGAGTCGCTCTGGTAGACAGCGGTGCGGGTGCAGTTTAGAGGCAAAACAAGGAGTCCAGATTGTGCATCAAACAGTGTTTTATTCACACTTGCACACCAGAAATGAAAACAGTCTCTTGGTGACAGTTCACACACAACAGAAATCATGTGGCAAAACCAAAAACAGGCCAACACAGGGTCCAGTCACCTTGGGTGGTTTAGGTGCGGGTTCAGACCTAGCAGTCGGCTCAGCCGCAGGCGATTCCTCCTTCAGGTTGCAGGGAAACACCACGTTGCTGAGCTCCGTCCTCCAGCACAGAGAACTCCTCAGCCCTGTTAGCAGGCTCCAGGATAATCACCTCAGACACAGCTGATGGCTGTGTTTTATACCCAGCCCAAAACTCGCACTGGACCGTGGGGAGCAGCCACCCACCCTACTCTTTAGCTGCTCCCAGTAAGAGCCGGCCCGGATCGGCTTTGCAGCCATGCTATTTAACAGAGTCAAACAGCACTAGCTGCTGCAGACAAAAACCCGGCTCTCACCTCACCGAGGCCAGCAACCTCGGTGACACGTACCTGCCATCGCATATGACACCTTGCACCTTACCACAATAGTTATAATGTAAAATAATACCCTTGGCCATCTCCCTAATGTTGAACCCGGTGCAGAATGGGTTAAAAATAATAAACTAATCATAACTTACCTGGTCCATTTGATCGCGAAGCCCGGCCTCCTCTCCGTTAGCTTGAAAGATGTAAAGGACCTGTAATGATGTCACAGCATCACATGGCCCAATCACCTGCTCCATCACTATGGTGATGGAGCATGTGATTGGTCCATGTGACCACGTGACATCATCCAAGGTCCTTAAGCACTATCCACAGCCTGAGGATAGTGATTAAGGACCTTGGATGATGTCACATGGTCACATGGACCAATCACATGCTCCATCACCATAGTGATGGAGCAGGTGATTGGGCCATGTGATGTGACGTCATCACAGGTCCTTTAGATCATCGATGCTGCAGGGAAAGAGAGGACAGATCGCGACGCGATCAAGTGGCTAAGGTAAATTAACTTTTATTATTTTTAACCCCTTCCTCATCATTTAATAATGCATTCTTTATTAAGAATGCTATTATTTCCCCTTATAACCATGTTATAAGGGGAAATAATAGAGATTGGGTCCCGTTGCTAAGCAACAATGCGGGAAAATCGCAACGCATCCGCACTTGGTTGCGGATGCTTGCGATTTTCCCGCATCCCCATTCACTTCTATGGGGCCTGCGTTGCGTGAAAACGCAGAATATAGAACATGCTGCGATTTTCACGCAACGCAGAAGTGATGCGTGAAAATCACCGCTCATGTGCACAGCCCCATAGAAATGAATGGGTCCGGATTCAGTGCGGGTGCAATGCGTCCTCCTCACGCATTGCACCCGCGCGGAAAACTCGCCCGTGTGAAAGGGGCCATACGGCTGATTGTCTGTTAAAAAAGCGCTTATGATGTTACATTATTTGTAATTACGGTATTGCATTGTCTCCCGATGTGGCATGTGTGAGTTGGTCATAATTTGAGATACTTCTGTGTTTATGCGGTGCGCCTGTTCCGCTGTACCAAATTGAGGTGGCTGCTGTCTGAGGGGGATAGCGTTGGATAGTTGCTATGGAGATGCTTCACCTGACTATGTAATGTGATGCACCCAGTGCGGCTCCTCGCTCCTCCTCTTTTGGTTGCCTTTCTCTGATGGTTACAGGGGGCGGTCCGGCCTCCGTGGTCGCGCAGTGTATGTTGGCACAAGTGACTAGGTCAGCTGACTTGGTCACGTGTGTTGCTGACGCTGCGTGACGCAGGGAAGCTTGGTCTGGTTACCTAGCAGCGGGACATGCGCATTGCAGAACACAGTACGCGGGGCCGTGCGCCATTACATCACCAGTAACATGTAAGTTTGGTTCAATGTATCTTCAAGCTGATTGGTTCTTCTGTTTTTAAATCACGTCGGCACAGGTGCTTATTGATTAATTATGCACGGCATTATTACATTTTATGTATTCTTTTGGTTTTATATGCATATTTATTGTACTGTAAGGACACATGTAACTTTTTTATATATTGATACGATTGTTGTGATAAAAGCACTGCACTTTATATTGTATTTTGATACTTTTGCACTGATTGACACTTGATTGATTCACTATGAATTCTGGGTATATATAACCCATATTGACACCATGTTTGTATGCTTGATAAAGACCGTATTGAGCGGTTGAAACGTCGCTGATGGGAAAATAAAGAGGGTTCACTATTCACTAGAAACCGGAGTGCTGCCTTACTTTTGGATCTATGACCTTGGGATTTTTCTTTAGTTACTGGGGGTCTCGTGATATTGTGTGGGAACTACTGTCTGAATTCAAGGGTTGCTGCTGAGCGTGAGGTTTTTGATCAGTCACTGCAAAAAGGGCTTTGTGTGCTGTTCAGCTTGACTATATAGAATCATATAGGCAAAGGAAAGTGAGTTGATGAGCTTTTTTTTAAGGAGACAAGGTGGTATATATCACCCGGGCATACCAATAGCTGTGTGCAATTGGAAGCCCTATCCTGTGGTCAGGTCACTATTCAGAGCCAAAACCGAGGCTGGTATATCTCATTAGGAGACTCAGAGGGCCGCCGTGTGCCGGCAAGAGCCCCTTTCCTCACACTGCTACTCCTTTTCCTGAGGTCTAACTAGGGTGAACGGAGTCCGTGTGTCGGTGCCAGAAATCCTAGGGCAACTGAGAGGCGAACGAAGGGGGTAGCAGCCGTCCAGGCGTGTGTTGCGGGACACTGTAGGTGGACGCACCTACTTTTAGAAGGCTCGAGCATTGGGTATAGAGAAAAGTAGGGAACAGAAGGGTACCACTTCTGAGTATAGGACAGCCAAGCAGCACATGAAATCCATCTATTGAGGAGGAGTTGTTAAGCCCCTCAAAGATTGGCACCAATGGACTGTAGGTTCAGAGTGGACCATCCCCAAGTAAAGGGGACCTTTGAGGTCTGGATTTGGGGAAAAGTTCATCCGAGGATTCCTCACTAGACTCCAAAGCCATGGTTCCCTCCAGAAGGCAGAACTTTGGCTGCACAGATTCATCGAGCTCCGGCAACAGGGCATTCAAAAGTCCCAGACAGTGCAAACTAACACTATCATGTACTCCCGTCCAACTAACACTACGGACTCCAAAACTCTCTCTCATCTCTCTCTCTCATCTTTCCATCTAACCTTGAGATGATGCACCATGTTGAACCCAGCTTCTCTTCGTCCTGGTTTAGAGGACGATGAGAAGGGGGGGGGGGTTGTAGAAAACACCAATTTTCAAAGTTTTTACTAACCATTCTAACCTATTAACTGTCAATTTTCTCACATCAAGAACCATCACGACTGCCTTTTCTTTGACAGAAGTTGGGTCAGATTTTTGCAAGGAGAAATCACAGCTGACCCATGGCCTGAATGTTCTGCTGTAGCCCTTTATTATTACGCAATGTCCACGACCGGGTTCGGGAGTCTCTCCCAGACTCAATAACCAGTGTTCATTCTAGTTAACCAGGTGATTGGGTCGTGCTAAAGAAACACTCAAAGACAGGACTAGAGCCGGGATATCTTGGGCCATTCCAGGTGCTGCTGAGGACGCCAACCTCTCTGAAGTTCGAGGGACGAAACAACTGGATCCACACCAGTCACTGCAAGAAGCTGCTTAACTATGTCAAAGGATGAGGAGTATCACTTTTGTTTACTTTCATTCTTAGGAAGGGAAGGCACCTCAAATTGACAAGGGCCACAAGAAGACATTTGTTAGTAGCACATCCTAGAGGGTAATATCAGATATAGGTTTAATAGTAGCTCCGGCTCCTTGTTTGTAAATCCTGTATGGGTGTCCGGCAGCTAGGCGGCCCACAGATGAGGTAAAGGAGATAGGTTGGTGGGGTCCTCCAGTTGTGAGGCAGTCATTGCTGGAAGCCCGTGACTGTCAGAAGTTCTTGTTTGGAGTTGACAGGTCTGTACTATTTCCTATGCGGGTTAGCCATTTATAAGGTACTTCCCCCTAATGTCAGAGGGTCATGTGTCCTAGTAAAGCTTGTCCCTGAATCTTACGTTGCAGCTGATTGGGAAGTCTTAGGGCTCACTGGTTTTCCATTGGTTCCGGTCATATACTTATGTTTTTTTGTTTCCATTAATTCTATATGCCTGATGTATAACCAACCGAGTACGAGATGCCCTGAAGACCAAACCATCGACCAGATGCTGAGGAATAATCATCGAGGGACACTGAGCAGCATATGACAAAGAGGAGGGACTGTTGTGGAAATGTTATTATGATGTGTTTTCTAATATTGTCATCGTGTCTCTCAGTGTGTAAACCACTGGAAGTGGATATCTTGCTGCGGATATAGAGACGCAGCAAGCAGTGTTTTCTTGCCGAATGGATAGATGCAGGCTGGGCCCCCCCCCCCCCCCGCCCAAAAGGCGGATTTATTGGCTTGGCGTGTATGCATTTATTAAGAGAACGATATACGGAAAGGAACGTGCATTCGTTATTTCCAGTGTGCCTGATCAACCGCTGGAGATGGTGACGCTGTTCCTATAAGTAGGCCCACATAAGAATCCTGGTGAGCCTTGTTGAGCATTGATCACTGATCGATGCTGAACAAGATTCCCCCCTAGTGGTGACTAAGTGAGATGTTGTGGTATTCTTTCTGTGTGTGTGTGTCATCACTTCCTGTATGACTGTACTGTACCTGAAGGGAGTGGTCAGGTGTTGGGCCCGCCCACTTCCTATTTGTTATCACTTTGTCTATGTAAATAAAGAAAGGGTCTGAGGAGGGAGTCTCTCACCAGATCTCAACCATGAAGCATCTTATCTCATTACTGGAATAGTGCGGCCTTTCCTTACACAAAAGGAGCTTCATACACGTGCTTGTGAGCACGGGGTAAGGAAATTACTATAACACCTGGCTGTTCGGAGCCTTCATTCCCCCAACACCGGAGGAAGTCAGGAATCTGCAGCGGGGCACTGAGGGCCCGCAAGATGTCGGAGCGGCAGGAGGGAATCTCAACATGCGGCTGGGAGGCACACAGGCCCAGGATGGGCAGCAGCAGAGACCTGCTTCAACACGCCAGGTGGGTGCGCACACCATTATCAGTCCAGAGACCCCACAGATATCAGAGACTCTGCTGAACTTCCCCACTGTAGACAAAGTGGCCTCAGAAGCCACTATTAAGCAGATGCTGATGGCCTTGCAAAGCTCCATGCATAATGATATGACACAGCTACTACTACCTCTATCATCCTCCATACAAAATTTAGAGGAACGAGTGCACCATATTGAAAACAAAATGGGGGAATACGCCACATCTCAGAACAGTGTTATTGATGTGCACAATGACATGGTGGATGAGGTGGAGAGGCTTAAATACAAAATAGCGGATATGGAAGACCGCTCCCGCCGCAATAATATAAAATTCCGTGGCATACCCGAGGCGGTGACAAATGATGAGCTTCAAACATATCTTCATAGGATGTTTCGGGTTTTACTACCAGACCTCACGCCCCAAGACTTGATAATCGATAGGGCGCATAGAGTGCCCAAGCCGCAATTTCTAGATAAAAGTGTCCCAAGAGACACATTGGCACGTATACATTTTTTCACATTAAAGAGGCTCTGATGGCGGCGACGCGCAAGATGAAAACTTTGCCTCCTCCCTTTCAATCCGTTAAGTTGTTTACGGACTTATCAGCAGCCACACTCCGCCATCGGCGGAACCTCATTCCCGTGACGGCAGCACTGCGTGCCCATAACATTGCCTATCGATGGGGATACCCGCTTAAACTCCTTATACATGCTGATATAAACATGCCTGCGGTGAAAACCCTAGAAGATGGAGAAAAGCTGCTGCGAGAATGGAAGATTCCGATAGAACCGTTTAACCACTTCAGCCCCCCTAGCTTAAACCCCCTTAATAACCAGACCACCTTTTACAATTCTGCACTACACTACTTTCACGGTTTATTGCTCGGTCATACAACTTATCAACCAAATTAATTTTACCTACTTGTCTCACTAATAGAGCTTTCATTTGGTGGTATTTCATTGTTGCTGACATTTTTACTTTTTTTGATATTAATAAAAAATTACCAAAATTTTTACAAAAAAAGTCATTTTTCGCTTTCTGTTGTAAAATTTTTCAAATAAAACTACATTTCTATATCAATTTTTCTCAAAATTTATTTTTCTACATGTCTCTATTGGTTTGGGTAAAAGTTATTGTGTTTACAAACTATGGTGCAAAAAAGTGATTTTCCACACTTTGACTTTCTGAGCACCTGTCATGTTTCCTGAGTTACTACAATGCCCAGACAGTAGAAACACCCCACAAATGACCCCATTTCGCAAAGTAGACACCCTAAGGTATTCGCTGATGGGCATAGTGAGTTCATGGAAGTTTTTATTTTTTGTCACAAGTTAGCGGAAATGGAATTATTTTTTTTTCTTACAAAGTCTCATATTCCACTAACTTGTGACAAAAAATAAAATTTTACATGAAATCACCATACCCCTCACGGAATACCTGGGGGTGTCTACTTTCTAAAAAGGGGTCACTTGTGGGGTATTCATACTGCCCTGGCATTTTAGGGGTCCCTAAAGTGTGAGAAGTAGTTTGGAATACAAATGCGTAAAAATGACCTGTGAAATCCTAAAGGTACTCATTGGATTTAGGGCCCCTTTGCGCATCTTGGCTGCAAAAAAGTGTCACACATGTGGTATCGCCGTACTCAGGAGAAGTAGGGAAATGTGTTGTGGGGTGTATTTTTACATATACCCATACTGTGTGTGAAAAATATCTCTGTAAATGACAACTTTTTCCATTTTTTTATACAAATTGTCAATTTAAAGAGATATTTCTCTCATTCAGCATGGGTCTATGTAAAAATACACCCCAAAACACAATGCCCTACTTCTCCTGAGTACGGCGATACCACATGAGTGACACTTTTTTGCAGCCAAGATGCGCAATGGGGCCCTAATTCCAATGAGTACCTTTAGGATTTCACAGGGCATTTTTACGCATTTGGATTCCAAACTACTTCTCACGCTTTAGGGGCCCCTAAAATGCCAGGGCAGTATGAATACCCCACAAGTGACCCCATTTTGGAAAGAAGATACCCCAAGGTATTCCGTGAGGGGCATGACGAGTTCATAGAAGATTTTTTTTTTTGGGCACAAGTTAGCAGAAATTGATTTTCCGTACCTCTGATATGTCATAACAAAAAAAAAAAAAAAACTGATCCTGTATTTCCAGTATCAGTTCTGCATATCTGGCATCCGTTTGAGTCTGAGATCTGTTAGTTTAGACTGAAAAAAGAAAAAGTCCTGTACGCAAAACAAAACAGTGATGAGAAACCAGCCTAAGAAGAGAGGACTACAACCCTCAGCATGTCCATTTTATTATAGGGCCTGATACAGGTTTACTTTGTGAGAGCCTTAAAAGGAAAGTTCTGCGTCCAAAGTTCGGGTTATCGAAGAATCCCATTATGGATTCCAAATGCCATTATGGTCCGTGGTAGCGGAACACATAACGGGATTCTTCAATAACCCGAACTTTGGACACAGAACTTAAAAAACAAGTTTGCTCAACACTAATTATGGGGCATCAGTATACAGAGAGGGTTGGTACAAGAGGAGAGAACTACAACTCCCTCATTACCAGACTGTACCACATGTCCTATATGAGTAGACCAATGCTGTACACCATACATGATAGTTCAAGGCCCTGTTAAGTATTGAAGTTAGTCATCTGGATTTAGGGCTCATGCACACGAGCTTATATATTTTGCTAGCTGCAAAGCACGGATCCACAAAGAAAACGGATGACACCCATGAGACATCCTAATTTTTTGTGAATCAATTGTAACAATGCATTTCCTTGTGGAAAGGACTTGCGGACATTCAGATACACACTCGTTTCGTTTTTTTTGCGGGCCCATTGAAATAAATAGTCCTGCATAAGGCCCGCAAAAAAACTGAACAGACACGGACAAAAAATATGTTCATGTTCATGAGCCCTTAGAGAGGTTTTCTAATAAAGACATGTTTGCGCTCAGTAAAACCATAAGTTATATGACTATAGATCTTGAAGCTGGCGCTGGTGTCAAGAATTACAAGAAGAGACTCCGTCCTCCTGGTCTATCTCCGATATAGTCTCTGTAGTTCTTATCTGATATAGAGGCAGGTAAGGAATGGGAAATGAAATGAAGCAGTCAAGATTTTTTGTATATTTTTATTTATTTTTTGGGGGAAAAGGGGAGGGAAGAAAAGGGGAAGGGTAGATTATTTTTTATTTTTTGGGGAAACATTTTTTTTTTTTATGGAGGAGGATTCGGGAGAGAAAGGGAAGGGAGAAATGGGAAGGGAAGTTTTGTTCTTTGTTTTTGGGGTAGGGTTATATTGGGGAAGGGAAGTTTTTGTTCTTTTGTTTTTGGGGTAGGGTTATAATTTCTGAGATTTTTTTTTTTATCCTGGCAGGTGGCAGTACAGGATGGTGCTTGACGGTTCGCCTTCACACTGGCTCTTTGTCCAGAGGACCTTTTGATTGGATTATTTCCTCCAGAATATGCAGATTCTGAAAGAAATAAAGAAAGAAAGAAAGAAAGAAAGATCAGAAATTTGATATCAATCCTTATTATTTAGTGGCAGATTTACTATTCCTCCACTATTCCATGGGCGCCACATTACTCATGGCTTTAGATGCTTTCCTGCTCCTCCCAAGACACTTTGTAAAGAGTCTAGAGAAGGGGCCGAGGCTAGGTAGATGTATTAAAGACCCCAGAGATAAGAATGGAGTGCCACAGTTTTTTTGTGCAAAATAATGCCAAAAGTAAGTTAACCTTGAGCTGGTGTAAAGTAGAGAAACTAACCTAATGTCACGCAATGGCCAAATCTATCACACAGCTCGCATGACTGGGATTAATTTGGCGCATCTTGTGACTGCCTGGACTACGTTTACGCTGTGTAAATATTAAGCAGCATTAATAGATGTGGTCCATAGAGTAACTTATAAATGTTACCTACCATAGGCCAGCAGTCATCATGATGGTGACGGAGCCGGCCACAGATGTTCCTGTGAGGGGGCTATTGCTCTTACGTAGTCCCTCAAGAAGTGGCGGCTCAGGCGCTGTGATGTCAAGCACGTCAGGAAATACAGGGCGAGGCTGGTGTTTTTCTGTCGCCTGGTTCCCATCCTTTCAGAACTAAATGAGAAAGAATGAGATGAATAGTTCATACCATGAAGACAGTGACCATGACATGGTGGAGTATCTAAAAGAGAGGAAATCACATTCTACATAGAATTTATCAGAATCATCTCTTTCATGGCTCATAATTACTTCCCGCCACAATCAGTAAGATCAGTGCGTGCGCCAAATGTATACCTACTGTACGGAGCAATGGAGAGGCTGCAGAGCTGACAGGAGCACCACGGCCTCTATATACAGCTGATCAGCAGGGGTGCCCACCCCCACCACTCCTAATACTGATGGCCTATCCTACGGAAAACCATCAATATTACTATTCGGACAACCTCTTCAGTTACATTGAAATACTTACATTCACCTTAGACTCATATGGTGCGAATCTACTACTGGTCTATAGAGACTACAGTGTGAATGGGGGCCACCCTCATTTATAAGGAACCTGTCACAGTGAAGAAGCAGTGCAGGTTATAGAGCAGGAGGAGCTGAGCAGACTGGTCTATAGTTTTATGGGAATAGGTTCAGTAGAACGTGTACTTAACCATTTCTAGCCCTGCTCTTCCTATATGTAGGAGTCCGGTGGGTGGTCTTACCAGTGATTGATAGCCTTCCATACATACTGTAAGTGTACATAAAGAGGTAACTTCCAGTCACTGATAGGACCGCCCACTGGACTCCTAAGTGTAGAAAGATTAGGAATGTAAATGGATCAATTACAAGCACCGCTAATCAATCTGCTCAGCTCCTCCTGCTCTATAACAGGCTGCCTGCAGATTACCCTGAATTGTCATGCTGACAGGTTCCTTCAAGACTCCAACCAAACCCTCATCCCCACATTGATATAGAAGAGCATAGAACAGAAAATGTGATGTACTAGTAAAATGTCATTTACCATGTCTTAGATCGCTAGGATTTATGCATTGGGTCCTCTCTGCCCCTCGTCACCAGAAGAATCCTGGGCGTGGTGGAAGAGATTAGCTGTGGGGTGAACTAGATGACCCAGCCACGGGCGGTGAAAAGGCGCGGGAGTCATTGGGACATCTTCTTAAGATGTTATTTTCTCGCCCACTAGCCCATACAGTTGGAGATGACAGGGCTGGAAGATGGTTCTGGACTAAAAGAAAAAAAGCACAAAAAATGATTATTAGGAAGAAGACGACAATGTATTCTCCTCTACAGCGTTAGATTTCCAGATTAGTTATATTACCGCCAGATGTTATCTCCCGCGCCAACCACCAGAATACTCATTTCCACGTAGATCTATGATCTCAAATGATCCCTGCGTTTCACGGACATCAGGTCCTTTTATCCATTCCATGATTGCAATGAGATTGGCAAGAAAGCCGGCGGCACCAACTATAAATGACACCAAATCTCCAAGGAAGGAAAGGAGCCTGGACCAATCGATGTTTATCTGCAACAAGAAAGGGAATAGTTGTTAAAGTGATGTTGAGGATCTTATAAGGCATAGCATTATTGGGGATATTGGGGGTAATAGTATAAGGGGATATTGGGGGTAATAGTATTTACAGTACATAATAACAATCAGGTCCCCTGTGCAGGAAAAGTGTGTGTACCCCTATATATGTCATAGCCAGTTCTTTCCACCTGATCACCATAGATCTCCTCCGTAGCAAGTCCTTTAGGGGCAGAGCTACAGGGAAGAGCACATGGTGACGTAGGTCTGGGCCTGTACAGAGTTTCTATTAGGCCTCTGGAGCTCTGTTTCTAATTTATATAGACAATCCTTCCAAATATTGGTGGTCCCAGGTGGAGAATGGCTCATACGTATATAAGCCACCCCCATCCCTCGTTTATTTTTGACCCATGGGTTTAAATGGCCAAAATGTATCAAAATGAGTGTTGGTAACTATGCAATAGTGTGAATATTAGGAATATGTTACATCTGGATTCAGAAGGATAAATCTCCCCACCCTCCATAACAAGAATGATTCTTCTCTGAATATCACACTCACCAAGGAGGTTTTCTTTTAAGGAGATGTATGAAAGCCACACAAGGTGACTCGGGTGGATCAGGTGGTAATGGAGCAATCTGAAAGAAAATAGAAGGAAATGATGAGTCTGAGGAAGGTGGATTTAAGGTGGTGGTGACTCTGTATTCGCAAAATCCTCCATATGGACATTCCCAGGGGTCACAATGGCCAAGAATGTTAAGGTGATTGGATTCTGAAAGGGGAAAACTCTAGGAAAATCATTCCCTTAAGGATACATTGAGTTATAAAAGACAATAACCAAAGGTTTTATTTGTATCTGTTTTCTTAATTTTACATTTGGGATCTTTTTAATCATCACATGGTGATTGCGTTTGTCCTAATTCTCTTCACTCCTGTAAGATTCTTGGCTTTGGGAGGGAAATTATATGTCATAAATTCAGTCTAGTATAAAGTAAAATACTCCAGAAGTGTCTACTTACTCCGAAGATATTCTCCTCGACCCACCCAAGGATCTTCTCGACCCGAGACGGTTCCTCCTTAGCTGGGATAGGTCTTTGTATAAAAATCTGAAAAAGAAGATTGTGAATGAGCCTTAACAATCTGCTCGCCCCTCATCCTCTCATTAACTCTTGGATCGAGCCACGACTACAGATGTGATCACCGGGAAATGGGAGATTTATGGAGAGAAGTTACAGAACTTAGGTAACATGTATGTGTAATATTGGTAGTAAATAGTTACTCACCCCAATCACCGTCTCCTGTATGTCTGCACAGCAGTCCCAAAACAGGGCAAAGCCTTCTTTGGGGGCGGAACAGCCGGTGGAACGACCTACAATAAAAAGTGAAACAATTAAAAGAAAAGCAGATTTCAAAGTAAGAAGTGACTTATCATGGGGGCAGTAATGGGTGTCAGTGGTCACTGCTTTCCTGAAGTAGTGATGTATTTGACCATTATGCAGATAACACAATTGTATGGGGCCCCAGAGATGGATAGGTGGGGGTGCCTCCCCCTGGCAGCTGGCACCGCCATCTATTTAACTACATCTATGTCCTTAGGCCATGGATTCAGTTGAATACAGCAGCGAAACAGGACGCTGTGATTTCCACCATTCACCCTGTGAATTACAGTCTGGTGCTGGCAGGTACGATAAAGTGACTTCTTCTCAACTTCTGCGTCTGGCCACCAGACAGACCAGAGCAGATCGCCAGTGACTGATCTGTTCCATTCGTCCTGGGGAACTGGGTTAAAGAGGACCTTTCACCACTCCTGACATTCCTGGTTTAATAGCTTCATGCATTCCCCATGTAAAAACAATTCAGGAGCTTCTATTCTTATGGCTCTATGTTGTGCCATTCCTTTATTATTTCTACTAGAAGTTAAGAATGAATTGCCATTATCCTTCAGTAAGGGTACAGAGGGGGGTAACCAGTTGGGGAGGGGGGAGTTGAACCTGCACAGTCTGAACATGGCAGTATTGATTGGATAGAGTGAGTCTGTGCAGGTATACCCGCCTGTGCAGGTACCTCCCCTCTGTACCCTTACTGAAGACTAATAGCAATTGAATTATAACTTCTGGTAGAAAGAATAGAGGAATGGCGCAACGTACATACATTAGAAAAGCTGTTCCAGAGTTGTTATCACATGGGGAATTCATGAAGCTATTAAACCAGGCATGTCAGGAGCAGTAAAAGGTCCTCTTTAAGTGAGTGCTCACCCACAGGCAGAATATTTAGCTGGGGGGCACATAAAGGGGGCATTATTCTGGGTTGGGGGCACATAAGAAGACATGATGCAGTGTGAGGGGTACGTAGAGGGCATTATACTGTGTGGGGAGAAGGTAAGAGATCATTGTGTTAGCAGTGTGATGGGCAGGGGTGGGCTGGTACGGGTGGCAGGGAGGCAATTGCCCCCCAGGCCGCCCTAAAGCATGTTAAAAAAGGCCCCTAGGCGGTCTTTAACACAGGACAATTGGCAGCTACAGTGGCGCACCGACAGTTGTGGTCCAGCGGTTCTGGACCCCCCCTTGAACAACTTTTTACAGTTTGGGTTCAACCCTAGTCTACTTGTCCCAATGTTGGTATGTACTTATATGAGGCTCCACTGTGGAAATAACATGGACCTATCTACAGAAGAGAGCGCTGATATATAATAGAACTGATAGATGTGGGATAATGATGTCATTATCTGACTCACCCCAAATACAGATTTCTTCATCCATCTGTAGAAGTCCAGTAATTTGGACGGCTCTGCACCCGGGGGCGCTGCTTGTGCATTATCCTAGAGAAAAAGTGAGACCGTATTGTAATTCCCAGAGCATTCTAAGTGAGAAATGGATATTGTATATTCTATGTCCCTTCCCTATAGATTATATATATATATGACCGCCACATGGATACTCACCAGCAGTATACCGCTTCAGCCCCCCTAGCTTAAACACCCTTAATGACCAGGCCACTTTTTACAATTCTGCACTACACTACTTTCACCGTTTATTGCTCCGTCATGCAACTTACCACCCAAATGAATTTTACCTCCTTTTCTTCTCACTAATAGAGCTTTCATTTGGTGCTATTTCATTGCTGCTGACATTTTTACTTTTTTTGCTATTAATCAAAAATGACCGAAATTTTTGCAAAAAATGACATTTTTCACTTTCTGTTGTAAATTTTTTTAAAAACTACATTTCTATATAAATTTTTCTCTAAATTTATTGTTCTACATGTCTTTGATAAAAAAATCCAATAAGTGTATATTTATTGGTTTGGGTAAAAGTTATAGCGCTTACAAACTATGGTGCAAAAAGTGAATTTCGGCATTTTGAAGCAGCTCTGACTTTCTGAGCGCCTGTCATGTTTCTTCAGGTGCTAGAATGTCAGGAAAGTATAAATACCCCCCAAATCACACCATTTTAGATAGAAGACACCCCAAAGTATTCACGGAGGGGCTTGGTGAGTTCATGTATCATTTCATTTTTTTTCACAAGTTAGCGGAAAATGACACTTTCTGAGAAAAAAAAAAAAAAAGTTTCAATTTCTGATAACTTCTGGCAAAAAAAAAAAAATCTCAGACGGACTCACTATGCCCCTCAGTGAATACCTTGGGGTGTCTACTTTCCGAAATGGGGTCATTTGTGGGGTGTGTTTACTGTTCTGGCATTTTGGGCGGGGCTAAATTGTGAGTCGCCATGTAAAACCTAAAGGTACTCATTGAATTTGGTCCTTGCGCATTCAGGCTGCAAAAGTGTCACTCATGTGGTATCGCCGCACTCAGGAGAAGTAGGGCAATGTGTTTTGGGGTGTATTTTTACATACACCCATGTTGGGTGAGAGAAATATCTCTGTAAATTGTCAACTTTGTATAAAATTTTTTAAAAGTTGTCGCTTACAGAGATATTTTTCACACAAAGTATGGGTATATATAAAAATACACCCCAAAACACATTGCCCTACTTCTCCTGAGTACGGCGATACCACATGTGTGCCACTTTTTGCAGCTTGGGTGCGAAAGGGCCCTAAAACCAATGATTACCTTTAGGATTTCACAGGGCATTTTTACGCATTTGGATTCCAGACTTCTTCTCACGCTTTAGGGCTCCCTAAAATGCCAGGGCAGTAAAAATACCCCACATGTGACCCCATTTTGGAAAGAAGACACCCCAAGGTATTCTGTGAGGGGTATGGTGAGTTCATGTAAAATTTTATTTTTTGTCACAAGTTAGTGGAATATGAGACTTTGTAAAAAAAAAAAAAAAAAAAAAAAAACAATTTCCGCTGACTTGTGCCAAAAATAAAAATTCTGTGGACTCACCATGCCCCTCACAGAATACCTAGGGTGTCTTCTTTCCAAAATGGGGTCACATGTGGGGTATTTATACTCACCTGGCATTTTAGGGGCTCCTAAAGTGTGAGAATCCAAATGCGTAAAATGTCCTGTGAAATTCTAAAGGTACTCATTGGTTTTAGGGCCCCTTGTGCACTCCAGGCTGCAAAAAGTGGCACCATGTAGTCGCCAGATTCAGGAGAAGTAGGGCATGTGGTTTGGGTGTATTTACATATACCCATGCTGCGTGTGAGAAATATCGCTGTAAACGACAACTTTTTAAATTTTTTTATTCAAAGTTGTCAATTTACAGAGATATTTCTCTCACCCAGTATGGGTATATGTAAAAATACACCCCAAAACACATTGCCCTACTTCTCCTGAGTACGCCGATACCACATGTGTGACACTTTTTTGCAGCCAAGATGCGCAAAGGGGCCCTAATTCCAATGAGTACCTTTTAGGAGGGCATTTTTACGCATTTTTCTTCTCACGCTTTAGGGCCCCTAAAATGCCAGGACAGTATAAATACCCCACATGTGACCCCATTTTGGAAAGAAGACACCCCAAGGTATTCCATGAGGGGCATGGCGAGTTCATAGAAGATTTTTTTTTTGGCACAAGTTAGTGGAAATTGATTTTTTATTGTTTTTTCTCACAAAGTCTCCCTTTCCGCTAACTTTTGACAAAAAGTTTAATTTTTCATGGACTCATTATGCCCCTCAGCGAATACCTTGGGGTGTCTTCTTTCCAAAATGGGGTCACATGTGGGGTATTTATACGGCCCTGGCATTTTAGGGGCCCTAAAGCGTGAGAAGAAAATGCGTAAAAATGCCCTTCCTAAAAGGTACTGCTAATTTGGTCCTTTGCGCATTTGGCTGCAAAGTGTCACCATGGGTATCGCTGCATCTAGAGAGTAGAGCAGCTTGGGGTGTATTTACATATACCCATGCTGGTAAGAGAAATATCTCTGTAAATTGACAACTTTGAATAAAAATTTTTAAAAAGTTGTCGCTTACAGCGATATTTCACACTCCAGCATGGGTATATATAAAAATACACCCTAAAACACATTGCCCTACTTCTCCTGAGTACGGCGATACCACATGAGTGACACTTTTTGCAGCCAAGATGCGCAAAGAGGCCCTAAAACCAATGAGTACCTTTAGGATTTCACAGGGCATTTTTACGCATTTGGATTCTCACGCTTTAGGATCGCTAGAATGCCAGGGCAGATAAATACCTCCACAAGTGACCCCATTGTGGATAGAAGACACCCCAAGGTATTCTGTGAGGGGTATGGTGAGTTCACAGAAAAAAAAATTTGGAACAAGTTAGCGGAAATTGTTTTTTTTTTGTTTTTTTTACAGTCTCATATTCCACTAACTTGTGACAAAAATAATATTTTCCATGAACTCACCATACCCCTCACGGAATACCTTGGGGTGTCTTCTTTCTAAAATGGGGTCACATGTGGGGTTTTTGTACTGCCCTGGCATTTTAGGGGTCTCCGCAATCATTACACGTATGGCCAGCATTAGGAGTTTCTGCGATTCTCCGTATATTGAGCAGACGGGTAATGAGATTTTTTTCCGCTCAGCCTCTGCGCTGAAAAAAATGAACGGCACAGATTTTTTCATTCGCATCGATCAATGTGGATGAAAAATCTCTGCCAAAATCAGTGACTGCGGTGCGGTGGGTTGGGCGCTAGCTACCTAACAAGTAGCTAGCTAACTGGCGGTAAAGGGGGCCCTTATGCCCCATTCACACGTCCGAAATTCTGTTTGCGGAACGGAATTGCGGACCCATTCATTTCTATGGGGACAGACTTTGTCCCGCTCGGATCCGGAATTACGGATCTGCGCTCCGGGTCTGCACTTCCGTTTCTGCAAAAATATAGAACATGTCCTATTCTTGTCCGCAACTGCGGACAAGAAAAAGCATTTTCTATATAGTTCTGGCAATGTGCGGATCTGCAAAATGCGGAAAGCACATTGCCGGTGTCCGTGTTTTGAGGATCCGCGGATCGGATCCGCGGATCGGATCCGCGGATCGATCCGCGGATCCGTGAATCCACGGATCCGCAAAACACATATGGACGTCTGAATGGAGCCTTACAAGGGGTGTGATCAATGACAGGGGGTGATCAGGGGGTCTAGATGGGGTGATCAAGGGGTTAATAGGTGAGGGGGGTGGGGGGTTAGTGTAGTGTTTGGTGCAACTTTATTGTAGTTACCTGGTCCTCTGGGTGGTCGATCCCAGTAAATGGGACCACCAGAGGACCAGGTAGCAGTTATATCAGACGCTGTTCATAAAACAGCGCCTGATATAGCAGTTTGATGCGATTTTATTCGCATCTAGCAGCCTGCCAGCGATGATCCATCGCTGGCAGGCTGTAGCCGAACTGCTGTGTCAGCTGGCTCTCAGGAACGCGCACAGACGCGCGCGTTCACAGGAAATCTCGGCTCTCACGAGATGACGCGCCGACGCGTCAACTCAGAGCTACAGGGCCGCCCGCAGGACGCATCCCTGCGTTAGGCGGTCCTGTAGCGGTTAAAATGAACTGGATAGATCACGCTGAAGCACAGAAACAATAGGGTAAACCGCATTGTCTCCACGGGAGTCTTTCAGCACCATAGAATGGCCAATGAAATACAGGCAGCCGGGGGGCAGAGCCCCCTTATATAACCTCAGTCAGCAGTGACATCACAATGCCCTCTGTGACATCATCACCGAGCCAACCAATCACAGCGCAGCTTTAATGATTCTAAAGAAGGCTGTGCTGTGATTAGTTGCTATGGGCAACAAGGCCAGTTTTTCTGTTTTGTTACATGAGACCCATCATCTTTGGACATTTTCTGAATAGGAAAATCAGAAATGTCCTCTTAACTCTAGGATGCAAACAAGGGGACAGCACAACCTCCCTGATTGATGTAATCAAAAGAAAGTTTTCCACAGCACTCTTGTAGTTGATGCACACTGGGAAAATAAAGAAGATTTAAAAGATCAACTACAGGAGTGCTGTGAAAAACTTTCTTTTGATTACTCTTAACTCTAGGGTCACGCTATGGTTGACACACAGAAATATCAAAGTGGCCCTTCTCTCTTTGTGTGGCCCCTAATAAACCAGAGGCCTCTTCACTTTTCAGTGTATATCTATTTTAAGGGATTGCTTGACTTTTGGGGGTCATTCTCACAGACTTCTTTCAGACAACAGTTTTAATCTCCCAACGGTGCATTTGTTAGTGGCATATCCAGGGCTGGCGCCACCCATAAGCAAGGTACGCCACCGCGTAGAGCGCACTCTTTCTGGAGGCGCCGGCACCGCTCCTTATACGGCCCCTGGCCCCGCCTCATAGCTAATTTATTCACTTCATTTGTTTCTCTGTAATTGCAGAGAAGCGCCTTAATCTCGCACAGGTGCAGCGGCAGAGGCATCGTCAAGCGAAGTGCGCATGCGCCGTCGCCTGTGGGTGTTTAAGGCGCTTGTCTGAAATTACACAGAGGCAAGTGAAGTGAATAAATTAGCTAAGAGGTGGCGCTGGGCGGGGAGGGGATCTGTGGATGACATTTAGGGGGATCTGTGGATGACATTTAGGGGGATCTGTGGTGGATGACACTTGTGGGGATCTATGGATGACACTTGTGGGGATCTGTGGATGACATGGTATGTAGCTGGAGGGAGAAAACGTGGCCTTACCACAATAAAGGGTACAGTCTGTATAAATAGGTGGCCGATAAAAAAGGGGCAGGCCAAGGGGCGTGGTCAATAGGCGGAGTCATGGGGGCGGCAAAATTAGCTTTTGCTTAGGGTGGCAAAAATCCTTGCACCAGTCCTGGGCACATCACACAAAAAGTAACACAATACAAAACAAACGCCTGCCCGACTGGGCTCTCACTAAACTGAGATATTCCCTAACTCACCTCTACAGCGCCGTTCACACCTGGCACCAGATGCAGCTTTCTCAGCCACTCGCCCAGCAGCCTCCTGGCTGTAACAATGTCCCTCCAAACGTTGTGGCTAGCACCTAGCCCCATGGCCCCTCAGCCCTTCTCAGCTGAGACCACGCTCAGAGCCTCAGCAGGACTCTGCTACATCAACCACTCCCACTCCCACTCCCACTCCCACCCCCACCCCCCCTTCCCCAACACACAGCACAGAGAGGGTTAATTTATCCCTCCCCGATTAACCCCGCCGACCTCACCTGGGGCCAGGGAACCTGTAATGGATTAGGGGTGTGGACTGAGAGACTCCCACTACCAACCTGACTCCCAGTCCAAAGAAATCCAGCCCATACAACTTTAACCAAACAATCTCCAGCAAGCTATGCTTTACTGAAGCAGCACTTTTCTAGATTTCAGCTATCTCACCCAGAAACTGAACCACCAGGTGAGAGACCCCCCACCACCACCACCATACGTCTACTGCACACTTTACTGTTCACATCATCACTATATATCTTTTATATATATAAAAATGAATTTCTGCCTAGACGTTCTTTATGCGCGACCAAACTAATGGACCAATCTTCACCAAATTTGGCACACGGGTACATCAGGTGTCCGGGACGGTGTTAGACCGGGTCTCAGCTCTCTAGGACTTACCGTTCCAGAGATATTCCCCAAAAATGGCCTGCATTATAGCCAATACAATCCTGCAAGCCTTTCACTTATATCCAAACTGTCATTTACTGCTCCCTGCCAGTTCGGTAACCCCCAGCCATGTTCACTGCTGTAGAGGAGAGGAGGAAAGTAGTGTGGAGCGAACAGTTCGAGCATAGTTCGGGTTTGCACCGAATTTTAAAAAAAGTTTGAGTTCGGGTCCGTTGTTCTGCGATTTCTTCCAGCTTTCTGAATGGCTGCACAGCAGCCAGTCAGCTAGCATTTTACTTCTTACCCTAAGAGCCCATCACAGCCATGCCTACTAATGGCATGGCTGTGACTGGCCAAGTGCAGCATGTGACCCAGCCTCTATGTAAGCTGGAGTCCCGCACGTCACACTGCTCTGATAAGTGTAGGGAGAGGACGCAGCTCGGTGAGGGCGAAATTAGGCAGGGAAAAGTCAGCAACAGCACCTAATGAACTGATCGATCTACAGCTGTGAATGATTCAACTTCTGCCAGTGGATTGCTCACTGGTTTTTAGGCTGCACAGAGCATTTTTCTGTCACTTTTTTCTGGGGTGATCGGCGGCCATTTTGTGACTTGTGGTGCACAAGAACAAGCTGCCACCAAGTCCGTCAATCCATCAATACTATTTTTTTGCTATATCCTACATCAAGGGCTTGGCTGTGCTTATTGTCACCCCTAGAAACTCAGGATAGCAATTTCTATATTTTATTAAGGGTTAAAAACAATTGCCAAAATACCAATCCCCTAAATCTGGTGTTCCAGCTGTGGCTAGCCAAGTGTAATACTGTCTGCTGTCTGGCAAAGGATAGATTATTTTCTGTGGTGAAATTCAATTGCCAAAATAGCAATCCCCTAAATCTGGTGTCCCAGCAGTGGCTGGCAAAGTATAATAGTGTCCGCCAAAACATATATTTTGTTCTGGGGTGAAATTCAATTGCCAAAATAGCAATACCCTAAATCTGGTGTCCCAGCAGTGGCTGGCAAAGTATAATAGTGTCCGCCAAAACATATATTTTGTTCTAGGGTGAAATTCAATTGCCAAAATAGCAATACCATGAATCTGGTGTCCCAGCAGTGGCTGGCAAAGTATAATAGTGTCCGGCAAAACATATATTTTGTTCTGGGGTGAAATTCAATTGCCAAAATAGCAATAACCTGAATCTGGTGTCCTAGCAGTGGCTGGCAAAGTATAATAGTGTCCGCCAAAAGATATATTTTGTTCTGGGGTGAAATTCAATTGCCAAAATAGCAATACCCTAAATCTGGTGTCCCAGCAGTGGCTGGCAAAGTATAATAGTGTCCGCCAAAACATATATTTTGTTCTGGGGTGAAATTCAATTGCCAAAATATCAATACCCTGAATTTGGTATTCCAGCAGTTGCAGGCCTAGTTTAAATCTGTCTGTAACAGGGTATATTTTGTTCTGGGTGAAATTCAATTGCCAAAATAGCAATACCCTGAATCTGGTGTCCCAGCAGTGGCTGGCAAAGTATAATACTGTCCGCCAAAACATATATTTTGTTCAAGGGTGAAATTCACTTGCTAATATAGCAATAGCCTGAATCTGGTGTTCCAGCTGTTGCAGGCCAAGTGTTAATCTGTCCGTAAAGAGTATATTACACTCAAGGTGTATATACAAGTGCTAAGAGGGTCATCCTCAATAACTTCACACACTACCATGCATCTCCCATTGTATTTCTGTCCGTTAAAGGGTATATTACACAAAGTGTTAAAATACAATTGCTGAAGGCATAATCCCACATATTTTTAACACGCTACTGTGCATCTCCAAGTGTAAATCTGTCCATAAAGAATACCTTTCATCCAGGGCCTAAATACTAGCCCTACAATAGATATTCCCTAAATCAGTGGTTACTGCTGTGCCTGGATAAGTGTAATACGCTACGTAAATAAATAGGCAGATAGTGTTAGGTGCCTGTATAAAAAGGCCTGAATTTGAAATCAATACATTGGGCCAAATATTTTTTTCTTTTTGTGGTGCTTGGTGAACGGTAACAATGAGGAAAACATCTAGTAAGGGACGCGGACGCGGTTGTGGTGGTGTTAGTGGACCCTCTGGTGCTGGGAGAGGACAAGGCCATTCTGCCACTGCCACACGTCCTAGTGAACCAACTACCTCAGGTTCCAGTACCCGCCAGAATTTACAGCGATATTTGGTGGGGCCCAATGCCGTTCTAAGGATGGTAAGGCCTGAGCAGGTACAGGCGCTAGTCAATTGGGTGGCCGACAGTGGATCCAGCACATTCGCAACATTATTTCACACCTAGTCTTCTGCAGAAAGCGCACAGGTGGCGCTTGAAAACCAAGCCCATCAGTCTGTTACATCACCACCATGCATATCAGGGAAACTGTCTGAGTCTCAAGTTATGCAGCAGTCTCTTATGCTGTTTGAAGACTCTGATGGCAGGGTTTCCCAAGGGAATCCACCTAGCCCTTCCCCAGTGGTGGAAGACATAGAATGCACTGATGCACAACCACTGATGTTTCCTGATGATGAGGACATGAGAATACCACCTCATCGGAGTCCGCACGTCTCTGATGATGACGAAACACAGGTGCTAACTGCTGCGTCTTTCTGCAGTGTGCAGACCGAACAGGAGGTCAGGGAGGAAGACTGTGTGGAAGACGATGCAGGGGACGATGAGGTCCTAAACCCCACATGGAATAAAGGTCGTGCCACTGACTTTGATAGTTCAGAGGAAAAGGCAGTGGTGAGACCGAGCCAACAGCGTAGCAAAAGAGGGAGCAGGGTGCAAAAGCAGAACAGCTTGTGCTGACGACAAGACCCGAGTGGTTTGCACGCTGTGCCATCAGAGCCTGAAGCGAGGCATTAACGTTCTGAACCTTAGCACAACCTGCATGACCAGGCATCTACATGAAAAGCATGAACTGCAGTGGAGTAAACACTTTAAAAACAAGGAACTCACTCAAGCTCCCCTGCTTCCTCTTCTGCTGCTGCCTCTGCCTCTTTCTCCGCCTCGGGAGGAATGTTGGCACCTGCCGCCCACCAAACAGAGGATGTGCCACCGACACATCCACCTGCGTCACCAAGAATCTCCACCATGTCACACGGCAGCGTTCAGCTCTCCATCTCACAAACCTTGGAGAGAAAGCGTAAATTCCCACCTAGCCACCCTCGAGCTATGGGCCTGAATGCCAGCATTTCTAAACTCCTGGCCTTTGAAATGCTGTCATTCAGGCTGGTGGACACAGACAGCTTCAAACAGCTGATGGCCATGGCTGTCCCACAGTATGTTGTTCCCAGCCGCCACTACTTCTCCAAGACAGCCGTGCCTTCCCTGCACAACCAAGTATCCGATAAAATCAAGAGTGCACTGCGCAACGCCATCTGTGGCAAGGTCCACCTAACCACAGATACTTGGACCAGTAAGCATGGCCAGGGACGCTATATCTCCCTAACTGCACACTGGGTAAATGTAATGGCGGCTGGGCCCCAGGCGGAGAGTTCCTTGGCGCACGTCCTTCCGCCACCAAGGATCGCAGGGCATCATTCTTTGCCTCCTGTAGCCTCCTCCTCCTACTCGGCTTCCTCCTCCTCTGCTTCCACCAGCTTATCCAGTCAGCCACACACTTTCACCACCAACTTCAGCACAGCCCGGGGTAAACGTCAGCAGGCCATTCTGAAACTCATATGTTTGGGGGACAGGCCCCACACCGTGCAGGAGTTGTAGGGGGTATTGAACAACAGACCGACGAGAGGTTTCTGCCGGTGGGCCTCAAGCCTGGCCTGGTGGTGTGCGATAATGGGCAAAATCTCGTCGCAGCTCTGGGACTAGCCAGTTTAACGCACATCCCTTGCCTGGCGCATGTGTTGAATTTGGTGGTGCAGAAGTTCATTCACAACTACCCCGACATGTCAGAGCTGCTGTATAAAGTGCGGGCCGTCTGTGCGCGCATCCGGAGTTCACATCCTGCCGCAGCACGCCTGTCTGCGCTACAGCGGAACTTCGGCCTTCCCGCTCACCGCCTCATATGCGACGTGCCCACCAGGTGGAACTCCACCTTGCACATGCTGGAGAGACTGTGCGAGCAGCAGCAGGCCATAGTGGAGTTTCAGCTGCAGCACGCACGCGTCAGTCGCACTGCGGAACAGCACCACTTCACCACCAATGATTGGTCCTCCATGCGAGACCTGTGTGCCCTGTTTCGAGTACTCCACCAACATGGCCAGTGGCGATGACACCGTTATCAGCGTTACAATACCAATTCTATGTCTCCTTGAGAAAACGCTTAGGGCGATGATGGAAGAGGAGGTGGCCCAGGAGAAGGAGGAGGGGTCATTTTTAGCACTTTCAGGCCAGTCTGTTAGAAGTGGCTCAGAGGGAGGTTTTTTGCAACAGCAGAGGCCAGGTACAAATTTTTACCAGCCAGGGCACACTAGTGGAGGACGAGGAGGATAAGGAGGAGGTGGAGGAGGATGAGGATGAAGCAGGTTCACAGCAGGGTGGCACCCGACACAGCTCAGGCCCATCACTGGTGTGTGGCAGGGGGGATACGGAGGATGATGACGATACGCCTACCACAGAGGACAGCTTGACCTTACCTCTGGGGAGCCTGGCACACATGAGCGACTACATGCTACAGTGCCTTCGCAACGACAGCAGAGTTGCCCACATTTTAACGTGTGCGGACTACTGGGTAGCCACCCTGCTGGATCCCTGGTACAAAGACAATGTACCCACCTTACTTCTTGCACTGGAGCGTGATAGGAAGATGCGCGAGTACAAGGGCACGCTGGTAGACGCGATCCTGAGATCATTCCCAAATGTCACAGGGGAATAGATGGAAGCCCAAGGCGAAGGCAGAGGAGGAAAGAGAGATCGCCAACCCAGCTGTGTCACAGCCAGCTCCTCTAAGGGCAGGGTTAGCATGGCAGAAATGTGGAAAAGTTTGGTTTCCACGCCACAGCTAACTGCAATACCACCTGATACGGAACTTGTTAGCTGGAGGCAGCATTTCACTAACATGGTTGAACAGTACGTCTGCACACCCCTCCACGTACTGACTGATGGTTCGGCCCTATTCAACTTCTGGGTCTCCAAATATTTTACGTGGCAAGAGTTAGCATTTTATGCCTTGGAGGTGCTGGCCTGCTCGGCGGCCAGCGTTTTGTCTGAACGTGTATTCAGCACGGCAGGGGGTGTCATTACTGACAAACGCAGCCGTCTGTCCACAGCCACGTGGACAAGCTGACGTTCATAAAAATGAACCAGGCATGGATCCCACAGGACCTGTCCCTCCCTTGTGCAGAATAGAGATTTATAACTGCCTCCCCCTCAACAATGTATTCTTGTACTTTGTGGAACTTCTTTATTGAATCCTCATTTTTTTAACTTTACCATGATCTTGCGGTGCAACCCAAAGTTGAATGAACCTCTCCTCAATCTGGGCGCCGGGGCCTAAATAATTGAAAGTGGCCTGTTACAATGGTGGGTGACATGAAGCCTGAACCTCTGCCATGCGACTTCTCTCCTCTGTCTGGGTGCTGGGGCCTAAATAAATGAAAGTGGCCCTCTCCAGTGGTGGGTGATATGATGCATGATTCCTTGCTGTGGGACCTCTCTCCTCTGTCTGGGTGCTGGGGCCTAAATAACTCAAAGTAAACTTCTCCAGTGGTGGGTGATATGAAGCCTTATTGCTTGCTGTGGGACCTCTCTCCTCTGTCTGGGTGCAGGGGCCTAAATAACTCAAAGTGGCCTTCTCCAGTGGTGGATGATATGACACCATATTCCTTGCTGTGGGACCTCTCTCCTCTGTCTGGGTGCAGGGGCCTAAATAATTGAAAGTGGCCCTCTCCAGTGGTGGGTGATATGACGCCTTATTCCTTGCTGTGGGACCTCTCTACTCTGTCTGGGTGCGGGGGCCCAAATAATTCAAAGTGACCTTCTCCTGTGTTGGGTGATATGACGCCTTATTCCTTGCTGTGGGACCTCCCTCCTCTGTCTGGGTGCTGGGGCCTAAGTAACTGAAAGTGGCCCTCTCCAGTGGTGGGTGATATGACGCATGATTCCTTGCTGAGGGAACTCTCTCTTCTGTCTGGGTGCTGGGGCCTAAATAACTCAAAGTGACCATCTCCAGTGGTGGGTGATATGACGCCTTATTCCTTGCTGTGGGACCTCTCTCCTCTGTCTAGGTGGAGGGGCCTAAATAACTGAAAGTGGACCTCTCCAGTGGTGGGTGATATGACGCCTTATTCCTTGCTGTGGGACCTCTCTACACTGTCTGGGTGCGGGAGCCCAAAAAATTCAAAGTGACCTTCTCCTGTGGTGGGTGATATGACACCTTATTCCTTGCTGTGGGACCTCCCTCCTCTGTTTGGGTTCTGGGGCCTAAATAACTGAAAGTGACCTTCTTCAGTGGTGTGTGTGTTATGACGCATGATTCCTTGCTGTGGGACCTCTCTCCTCTGTCTAGGTGCTGGGGCCTAAATAACTGAAAGTGGCCCTCTCCAGTGGTGTGTGATATGATGCCTCATTCCTTGCTGTGGGACCTCTCTCCTCTGTCTGGGTGCTGGGGCCTAAATAACTGAAAGGGACCTTCTCCATTGTTGGGTGATATTCCTTGCTGTGGGAACTCTCTCCCTGTCCGGGTGCTGGGGCTTAAATAACTCAAAGTGACCTTCTCCAGTGTTGGGAGATATGATGCCTTATTCCTTGCTGTGGGACCTCTCTCCTCTGTCTGGGTGCTGGGGCCTAAATAACTGAAAGTGGCCCTCTCCAGTGGTGGGTGATATGACGCCTTATTCCTTGCTGTGGGACCTCTCTCCTCTGTTTGGGTTCTGGGGCCTAAATAACTGAAAGTGACCTTCTCCAGTGGTGGGTGATATGTCGCCTTATTACTTGCTGTGGGATCTCTCTCCTCTGTCTGGGTGCTTGGGCCTAAATAACTCAAAGTGGCCTTCTCCAGTGGTGGGTGATATGAAGCATGATTCCTTGCTGTGGGACCTCTCTTCTCTCTCTGGGTGCTGGGGCCGAAATAACAGAAAGTGACCTTCTCCATTGCTATGGGACCTCTCTCCAATTGATATTGTTTAATTTTTATTTATTTTATGTTATTTTAATTCATTTCCCTATCCACATTTGTTTGCAGGGCATTTACCTACATTTTGCTGCCTTTTGCAGCCCTCTAGCCCTTTCCTAGACTATTTTACAGCCTTTTAGTGCCCAAAGTTCAAGTCCCCATTGACTTCAATGGGGTTCGGGTTCGGGAGGAAGTTCGGGTCGAGTTCGGATCCCGAACCCGAACATTTTCGGGAAGTTCGTCCGAACTTCTCGAACCCGAACATCCAGGTGTTCGTTTAACTCTAGAGGAAATCTGTCACCATGATAATCACTATAGAAGTAAAGCCAGGGCCTAATAGCACTTAGTACCTTATTTCCTGAGGTTTCCATAACAACTCGGCCATTTCTCTCCACTGCTGCAGGTTAGCTTTAAAGGGGCAGGGCGCTGTGGATCACACTGTTAAGGGAGCAGAATGCTATGGAGGTCACAGTTCAGGGGAAAGTAGGGTGTCCATTCAAGTCACCCTTAAAACATCGCCCCAGGTCCAGATAAGCCACACCTTTGATTCAGTTAGGCCATGCCCCTCCCTCCTGAGGTGGGAGGGACGGTGATTTTTTCCTGCAGCTCACATTCAGACAGAACAGTGCTGCTGTCTTGGAGAGAGCTGTTTAAAAGGACACCCCTCCAATCCCGTTAGGCCACACCTTCTCCCACTAAGCGAACAGGGATTGAAAAAATAAAGTTAAAAATAAACTTTTAGGTCCGCTAAGCCATACCCCCGATAACTTTAGGGCACAAACATCCCCCTCTGCAGCCAATGAGTATTGACAAAATGAAGTTAAAAATCAACTTCTGTCAGCTGCAGAGGTGGGAGGGACGGTGACTTTCTATTTGCAGCTCACACTCAGAGAGGACAGTGCTGCTTTCTTAGATTGAGATGTTCAAAAGGACACGTCCCAATCCATTTAGGCCATGCCCCCTCCCACTCAGCCAACAGGGATTGAAAAAATAAAAGTTTTTTAGTGCCCAAAAGTTCAAGTCCCCATTGACTTCAATGGGGTTCGGGAGGAAGTTCGGGTCGAGTTCGGATCCCGAACCCGAACATTTTCGGGAAGTTCTTCCGAACTTCTCGAACCCGAACATCCAGGTGTTCGTTTAACTCTAGAAGAAATCTGTCACCATGATAATCACTATAGAAGTAAAGTCAGGGCCTAATAGCACTTAGTACCTTATTTCCTGAGGTTTCCATAACAACTCGGCCATTTCTCTCCACTGCTGCAGGTTAGCTTTAAAGGGGCAGGGCGCTGTGGATCACACTGTTAAGGGAGCAGAATGCTATGGAGGTCACAGTTCAGGGGGAAAGTAGGGTGTCCATTCAAGTCACCCTTAAAACATCGCCCCAGGTCCAGATAAGCCACACCTTTGATTCAGTTAGGCCATGCCCCTCCCCTCCTGAGGTGGGAGGGACGGTGATTTTTCCCTGCAGCTCACATTCAGACAGAACAGTGCTGCTGTCTTGGAGAGAGCTGTTTAAAAGGACACCCCTCCAATCCCGTTAGGCCACACCTTCTCCCACTAAGCGAACAGGGATTGAAAAAATAAAGTTAAAAATAAACTTTTAGGTCCGCTAAGCCATACCCCGATAACTTTAGGGCACACCCATCCCCTCTGCAGCCAATGAGTATTGACAAAATGAAGTTAAAAATCAACTTCTGTCAGCTGCAGAGGTGGGAGGGACGGTGACTTTCTCTTTGCAGCTCACACTCAGAGAGGACAGTGCTGCTTTCTTAGATTGAGATGTTCAAAAGGACACGTCCCAATCCATTTAGGCCATGCCCCTCCCACTCAGCCAACAGGGATTGAAAAATAAAAGTTTTTTAGTGCCCAAAGTTCAAGTCCCCATTGACTTCAATGGGGTTCGGGTTCGGGAGGAAGTTCGGGTCGAGTTCGGATCCCGAACCCGAACATTTTCGGAAGTTCGTCCGAACTTCTCGAACCCGAACATCCAGGTGTTCGTTTAACTCTAGAGGAAATCTGTCACCATGATAATCACTATAGAAGTAAAGCCAGGGCCTAATAGCACTTAGAACCTTATTTCCTGAGGTTTCCATAACAACTCGGCCATTTCTCTCCACTGCTGCAGGTTAGCTTTAAAGGGGCAGGGCGCTGTGGATCACACTGTTAAGGGAGCAGAATGCTATGGAGGTTACAGTTCAGGGGGAAAGTAGGGTGTCCATTCAAGTCACCCTTAAAACATCGCCCCCAGGTCCAGATAAGCCACACCTTTGAATCAGTTAGGCCATGCCCCCTTCCCTCCTGAGGTGGGAGGGACGGTGATTTTTTCCCTGCAGCTCACATTCAGACAGAACAGTGCTGCTGTCTTGGAGAGAGCTGTTTAAAAGGACACCCCTCCAATCCCGTTAGGAGAACAGGGATTGAAAAAATAAAGTTAAAAATAAACTTTTAGGTCCGCTAAGCCATACCCCCGATAACTTTAGGGCACACCCATCCCCCTCTGCAGCCAATGAGTATTGACAAAATGAAGTTAAAAATCAACTTCTGTCAGCTGCAGAGGTGGGAGGGACGGTGACTTTCTCTTTGCAGCTCACACTCAGAGAGGACAGTGCTGCTTTCTTAGATTGAGATGTTCAAAAGGACACGTCCCAATCCATTTAGGCCATGCCCCTCCCACTCAGCCAACAGGGATTGAAAAATAAAAGTTTTTAGTGCCCAAAGTTCAAGTCCCCATTGACTTCAATGGGGTTCGGGTTCGGGAGGAAGTTCGGGTCGAGTTCGGATCCCGAACCCGAACATTTTCGGGAAGTTCGTCCGAACTTCTCGAACCCGAACATCCAGGTGTTCGTTTAACTCTAGAGGAAATCTGTCACCATGATAATCACTATAGAAGTAAAGCCAGGGCCTAATAGCACTTAGTACCTTATTTCCTGAGGTTTCCATAACAACTCGGCCATTTCTCTCCACTGCTGCAGGTTAGCTTTAAAGGGGCAGGGCGCTGTGGATCACACTGTTAAGGGAGCAGAATGCTATGGAGGTCACAGTTCAGGGGAAAGTAGGGTGTCCATTCAAGTCACCCTTAAAACATCGCCCCAGGTCCAGATAAGCCACACCTTTGATTCAGTTAGGCCATGCCCCTCCCCTCCTGAGGTGGGAGGGACGGTGATTTTTCCCTGCAGCTCACATTCAGACAGAACAGTGCTGCTGTCTTGGAGAGAGCTGTTTAAAAGGACACCCCTCCAATCCCGTTAGGCCACACCTTCTCCCACTAAGCGAACAGGGATTGAAAAAATAAAGTTAAAAATAAACTTTTAGGTCCGCTAAGCCATACCCCGATAACTTTAGGGCACACCCATCCCCTCTGCAGCCAATGAGTATTGACAAAATGAAGTTAAAAATCAACTTCTGTCAGCTGCAGAGGTGGGAGGGACGGTGACTTTCTCTTTGCAGCTCACACTCAGAGAGGACAGTGCTGCTTTCTTAGATTGAGATGTTCAAAAGGACACGTCCCAATCCATTTAGGCCATGCCCCTCCCACTCAGCCAACAGGGATTGAAAAATAAAAGTTTTTAGTGCCCAAAAGTTCAAGTCCCCATTGACTTCAATGGGGTTCGGGTTCGGGAGGAAGTTCGGGTCGAGTTCGGATCCCGAACCCGAACATTTTCGGGAAGTTCGTCCGAACTTCTCGAACCCGAACATCCAGGTGTTCGCTTAACTCTAGAGGAAATCTGTCACCATGATAATCACTATAGAAGTAAAGCCAGGGCCTAATAGCACTTAGTACCTTATTTCCTGAGGTTTCCATAACAACTCGGCCATTTCTCTCCACTGCTGCAGGTTAGCTTTAAAGGGGCAGGGCGCTGTGGATCACACTGTTAAGGGAGCAGAATGCTATGGAGGTCACAGTTCAGGGGAAAGTAGGGTGTCCATTCAAGTCACCCTTAAAACATCGCCCCAGGTCCAGATAAGCCACACCTTTGATTCAGTTAGGCCATGCCCCTCCCCTCCTGAGGTGGGAGGGACGGTGATTTTTCCCTGCAGCTCACATTCAGACAGAACAGTGCTGCTGTCTTGGAGAGAGCTGTTTAAAAGGACACCCCTCCAATCCCGTTAGGCCACACCTTCTCCCACTAAGCGAACAGGGATTGAAAAAATAAAGTTAAAAATAAACTTTTAGGTCCGCTAAGCCATACCCCCGATAACTTTAGGGCACACCCATCCCCTCTGCAGCCAATGAGTATTGACAAAATGAAGTTAAAAATCAACTTCTGTCAGCTGCAGAGGTGGGAGGGACGGTGACTTTCTCTTTGCAGCTCACACTCAGAGAGGACAGTGCTGCTTTCTTAGATTGAGATGTTCAAAAGGACACGTCCCAATCCATTTAGGCCATGCCCCTCCCACTCAGCCAACAGGGATTGAAAAATAAAGTTAAAAATCAACTACTAGGTACACAGCTCAGCAGGCAGGATAGGATTAGATACACAGCTCATCAGACAGTATCACACAGGATAGAATATTAGACACAAAGCTCAGCAGAGAGTATCACACAGTATAGAATATTAGATACACGCTCAGCAGACAGTATCACACAGGATAGAATATTAGATACACGCTCAGCAGACAGTATCACATAGGATAGGATTAGATACACAGTTTAGCAGACAGTAGCACACAACATAAGATTAGATACACAGCTCAACAGATAGTATCACACAGGCTAGGATTAGATACACAGCTCAGCAGACAGTATCACACAACATAAGATTAGATACACAGCTCAGCAGATGGTATCACCCAGGACAGGATTAGATACACAGCTCAGCAGACAGTATCACACAGGATAGGATTAGATACACAGCTCAGCAGATGGTATCACCCAGGACAGGATTAGATACACAGCTCAGCAGACAGTGGGGCGTGGCACTGTAGAGATCACTGTTATGGGGGATACTGTTGATATCTTTTACGAAACACGGAAACATCAAAACGAAATAGATGAAATATACCCGTGCGAAGCCGGGTCCTTCTGCTAGATGGCAACACCAGTCAGGTTTTATGGTGGAAAGATTGGGAGAGGACAAACCCATACCAATGTCTTGCAACAATTTTTATAATGATAGGCTATGATGTCACGCTGTGACATGCAACATGCTGCGACTGCAACACTACAGTCACAAAAAATCCATCCAAGATAGATGCATGTAGCAGTGTAGTTGTGCTCTATGTGTCGTGCGACTTATTGTCGTCGTGTAGCCCAAAGCTGACCTTCAGCAGTGAAGAGAAATGGCTGGGTTATTATGTAAACCTACCTGGAATCAATCAGTGTGCATGTGACTGTGTGTATGACAGTTAGGATTTAACTTAGTAAACGGCTTGCTGGCTTCTATTGGCTAATGCAGGTAATTTTTTGGGAATATCTCAGAAACGGTATGTTCTAGAGAGCTGAGACCCGGTCTAAAACCTTCCCGGACACCTGATGTACCCGTGTGCCAAATTTGGCAGTATAGTCATTTGGTCGCGCATAAAGAACGTCCAGACAGACGTCTAGACAGAAATTCATTTTTATATATATAAGAGATATATATATACACACATAAACAATCTTTGTCTTATTTTAGGTACCTTACACTGAAAAATAATATGAAGACGCCTAATGAATGTAGGAAGCTCCTGGATGTAGCTAAACCTTACTTCCCTTACGTCCTACCAGCAGCACAGATGGGGTTAACCACCCCCCCGTGGACTGGTAGGACCTGCGGAATGTTTAATGAGCCCAAGACTAATAACACAATTTAACAATTAAGTATCTCCTTAAAAGGAAGGAGTCAACCCCCAGCCCACTGTGTTTTTTTCTGTCCTCGTGTAAAGGTGGACTAGGCGGTTTAGTCCCCCCTTTCTTATGGAAAGTGCGGGGAGCCATTTTTTTGTTTGGGTAACGGCGTTGCCCTTTCTGAGGTACCTTGTCAGTTTGGCCGGCAGCTTATCTGCTGCCGGCCCCGTGCGGTTGCGCCTGGCTGGGGTATCTTGGCTGCATCCTCGGTCCAAGATTCTCGGTCCCTGGGCGCTGCCATCTTCCGGGAGTGACGCAGGGATTCTCCTTTGCGTCACTTCCGGGTATTCCAGACGCGATTTTTTCAGACGAGATTTTTTTCACGGATGCCATTTTTTTCGCGTTTTCATGCGAAAATTTTAAGTATTTCTTTCTTATGTTTCTTTCCTGTGGAGGATTTACAGTGACCTCTGCTTCTGTAAGGATTTTTAATAAAATCCGTAGATTTTTCCTCTGGGGCGAGGGTGGATTGGCTATCCCTCCCCTTCCCCTATTTAATGAAGCAGTGTGCTCCAGTTCGGTCTCTGGCTGCATATGCTTTTTTAGCTAGCTCCCAGAGTCCTAGAGTTGGTGTTGTTCCACTTGTGGTGTTTTTTTCTTCCGGTCCTCAGCTGCCTCCGGTCTGTTTTTCTACCTTTCTTGCAGAGATAGGTGGTTTACAAATGTTTTATTTGTCCCTTTTTTCCCCCAGTGATGTCTTCTCTGCGGGATTCGGAAGGCAGGAAAGTGGATTCCAAGAGGAATCATGTATCCTGCTACCCTTGCAGCGCTCTGCTGGAGGACAACTGTCCCTACTCTAGATGTTACAGTGCCATTAGAGGGTTCCTCTATTGAACCTACGTTGCAGGATATGTATCAATGGCTCTATTAAGGGAGTCATAGGCCTGCTGGATGAAAAGGCTTCCTATGCCTGCCCAGGCCCCTATGCAGACCTCTGTCCCGGTAGAGAGACCTTCTTGGTCTTTTTAGTTTCTTCCTCCTCGGATGAGGAGGAGTTGGCGTCGTGTTTTTTCCCCCCCTGAAAAGACACAGCCTTTTGGGCTCAAGCCTTGGGTCGCTGACAATTCCTTAGAATACAGCTTATGTGGCCTTCCATTCGAGCCCAACCGTTTGTTCGGTTCGGAGCTGGAAAAGATCATGGAGGGCCTTTCAGACAAGAAGGTGAAGAGCTTTCCCCAGCAGTCCATTCGAGGGCTGGGCATACAAGACTGCGGTGGTAGGTCTGGCCAGCAAACAAAGCTCTCAAAGTGACTGGAGAGCACAGCAAAGGGGTTTGAGGCGCTCTCATGGAGGAGCCAAAGATGGAAAATCCACCTCCTGACTACGGGCCTCTTCGAGGCTCTTGGTTAATTCCCGTTACTCCTGCCGTCCTGCCAGTAAGCTTCCCCACTCCTATGCTTCATGTACCTGTCGGGGGTCGTCCCTCCCACTTCTGAGAAGAGTGGATCCGAGAGATCTTGGATCCCTGGGTCCTGAACATCATTTCCGAGGGTTATTTAGTCAACCTCACCTCTATTCCTCCAGACAGGTTTGTCAAGACCAACCTTCTACAAGCTGCCAGGCAGGCGATCCTGGAGGCCTACATTCAGGAATAGATTTGCAAGGGGGCTCTGGAGGAGGTTCCGGCAGGAGAACGGGGCCTAGGGATCTATTCACTAGTTTTTGTAGTTCCCAAGGCTTCAGGAGATCTCCGGATGATTATCGATCTGAGGTATTTCAATCGGCTTATAAGGAAGGTGAAGTTTTGTATAGAAACCATCAGGTCAGTAGTTCACGTCCTCAATCATGGAGACGTGATGGCAACCCTGGATCTCAAGGATGCATATCTGCACATTCCGATCCATCCTGCTTCCAGGAAGTATCTCAGGATCGCGGTCCAGGTGTCCGGTGTCGTCAGGCATCTTCTGTTTGTTGTCCTTCCCTTTGACATTTCTTCTGCCCCTCACACTTTTACCAAGGTGGTGGTTTCTGTGGTGTGGCTTTGAGACTTCAAGGACTGACCATCATTCCTTATCTGGACGACTGGCTTTTGAAAGCCTCTGCTCTAGCGGTCCTAACCCAACTTCTTCAGGTAACAATCTTCTTTCTGTTCCGCCTAGGTTGGATCATCAGCTGGCAGAAGTCGAACGTGAGCCCATCGACTTCAGTAAGATATCTAGGCTTCATAATCGACTCCACTGGGATGTTGCTCCAGTTGACTTCAGAAAGAAGATCACGGGTTCAGAACACGGCAAGTTCCTTTCCGTTCCCAGGCGAGTCCCAATCCGGATTCTCATAAAGATGTTTGGTCTCATGTCAGCGTCTGCGGAAGCAGTCCCTTGGGCTCTATGGCACCTCCGCCATCTACAGTCGGAGGTCCTCTCCAAATGGAATGGCAGCCCTGCCGGGCTAAACTCCCTGTGTTCCCTGTCTTGGCGAACTCGGTATTCCCTCAGATGGTGGTGCCATCTTTTAGATGGGAAGTCTATGACCCATCCAACCTGGGTCATATTGACTACGGATGTGTCCCAAGTAGGCTGGGGCGCTCACCTAGACGACACTCCAGTTCACGGGACCTGGTTTCCTCAGGAGTGGCTTCTTTCATCTAATCTCCGCGAGATTCGAGCTATCCGGCTAGCCCTCCTTCACTTAGCCCCTCAGATCCGGGGCAAAGCGGTGAAAGTCCAGTCAGACAATATGACTGCGGTACTTTACATCAACAAGCAGGGGGCATGACATCACTTCCCCCTGTCAGAGATCGGTGTGTTTCTGGATTAGGCAGAGTTGTACCTTTCCCACTTATCTGCGATCCACATTCAAGGCTCCCTCAATATGATAGCGGATCGGCTGAGCCGCAGTCTTCCATGGGTGGAGTGGTCTTTACATCCGGAGATATTCAAGCAGATAGTCCTCAAGTGGGGTATGCCAAAGGTGGATCTCATGGAAACCAGGTTCAATGCCAAGGTAGAGAGGTTTTGCTCCCTGTACAGGGAGGACAACCCCCTGGCATTAGACGCTTTGTAAATATCCTGGAGGTTCAGGCTGGAATACATCTTCCCTCCGTTTTCCATGATTCCAAAGGTATTGATCAGGCCTCGGTGATAGCCATCATACTGTTTTGGCCGAAGAGATCTTGGTTTACCTAGCTCACGCAGTTGAGTTGAGGACAATATTGGAGGCTCCCCCCACAGCAGACCCTGGTGTCGTGGGACAATCACCTCTGCTCAGATCTGCACAGATTCAACCTGACAGCCTGGAGGTTGATCAGTCCCTTCCCAGAATAGAAGGGCTTTCAGAGTCGGTTCTGAGAACACTGTCTCATTCTAGAGCGGACTCTACCAAGAGAGCCTACTCTCGTATTATGAGGATATTCTCATCCTGTTGTACCTCAACTGAGGTGGTGTCTGCAGATCCGCCCCTCTCCGCTATCCTTTAGTTCCTGCAAGACGGCCTTGATAGAGGTTCAAGTTTCAGCCATCTCAGCTTGCCTTAACAGGCTTTTTTCTCAGTACCCGATGATCAAACGGTTCCAAAAAGGAGCTGAAAGATTAAAGCCTACAGTACTGAGACCAATTTTTCAATGGGATTTATCAGTAGTTCTCACGGGGTTAGCATCTCCCCCTGTGAACCGTTAGAGGAGGTGGACATCAAGTTCGTCACTTGGAAGTTTGTGTTTCTCCTTGCAGTGACTTTGGCCAAGAGGTTCTCTGAGCTTTAAGCTCTCTCAGCACATGAGCTCTATACCATCTTCTTACATGACCGGGACCTTCTTAGATTCCTCCCGTATTTTAGGCCTAAAGTTCCTTCCTTCCAGCACATCAACCAGGTGATATTCCTCCCAGTTCTGTCGACATCTACCACCTCCTCCGAGGAACCTGCTAGACATCCTCTGGACGTCTCGAGATGTCTCCAGATCTATGTGGATAGATCAAAGGAGTTCAGGAAAGATGAGAATCTGCTAATCCTGTTGCCGGTAAGTTATGGTATCAAATTTAAAAATTATTTTTGACTCTGTTCTTGACATGCTAGCTATGTGATTGCTGCCTCTCCATTGTCTCTTAATCTTCTTAAAGGCCGCAAATGTGAGTTTAGTTGGGTCCCTATTGTGATAGTCCCTAAAATGCTTGGAAACAGAATGCTGTTCAAAACCTTTTTTAATATTTGTAGTATGCTCTGCTACCCTTTTCTTTAGGGGTCGTTTCATTCTTCCAATATATTGTTTGTGACATGGACATTCCAATATATAGATTATATCAGTTGAATCGCAAGTGAGATTGTCTTTAATATTAAAATGAAAGGAATTTTGTGTTGAGCGTATTTCCATAGTTTTCTTTGGGAAGTTAGTGATTTTGCAGGTACTGCATCTACAGCATCTATAAAAGCCTTTTACGGATAACCAGTTGTATTTTGTCCCAATTGTTTTTCTCTTTATTGTTGGCGCAATTTTTAAACCTAAGTTTAGGGCTTTAGTATATGTTATTTGAGGGGTAGTTTCCAGTGTAGATCCAATAACCTTATCTCTTAATAGATGGTGCCAATGTTTATTGATTATTTTCTCAACCATCTTATATTGAGCATGGAATGGTGAAATGATACGAAGATTGTCATCTTGTTTAATTTCTCTTATAGTGGCTATAAAAAAATGATCCCTGTTCATATCACTCACTTTATCTAAAGATATTTCCAATGACCTGTTTGGGTAATTTTACGCTAAAAACTGTTGTTTTAGTTCTATTGCCTCATTCTTAAATTGTTTATTAGTTTATTATTTGTACAGTTGCGTTTAATTCTCCTAAATTGACTAGTTGGAATATTCAAAAGCCATCTAGGGAGATGGCAACTTGAATAGAGAATATAACCATTCTTCATAACTGGTTTATGGTACATGCTACATATTAATTTGTGATTATTTATTTTAATAGTTAGATCTACAAGCTCAATTTGTGTTCTACTTGTATTAGTTGTAAAGCAAAGATTTCTCTCATTTGAATTTAAATCTTGTAAAAAATTATTTAGACTCTCTCTCTTCTGTATCTTGCCAAATAAAAATAATATCGCCAATGTAATGACGCCACAGTACCAGATTTTCCCCCAGTTTGGACTGGATGAAGTCTTCCTCCCATTGTGCCATAAAGAGATTGGCCTAACTGGGGACAAATCGGGTACCTATGGCTGTTCCCCTCTCTTGAACATAAAATTCTGAATCAAATGTAAAGTAATTGTGAGAAAGTATATATTTAACCATCTAATATAAAGGAAATTTGATCTTTATGTAATGAGCTATTGGATTGTAATTGTTTTCTCAATGCTTCTACTCTCTGATTGTGTTCGATAATAGTATATAGAGAGTTGACATCCATAGTACCAAGAATCCAATGTTCCTGGTAATTTAATTTTTCCAATGTAGATATAATGTCCATCGTATCTTTTATGTATGATGGTATTTGCCTAACAACAGCTTGCCATAACTTATCATTCTATTGTGATAAATTAGAAGACACAGAACCAATGCCGGAGATAATAGGTCTTCCAGGTGGATTATTTTAATTTTTATGAATTTTGGGGATGCAGTAAAAGACCGGTAGTCTTTTTTGTGTCTCAACAATATATTTATATTCTCGTTCTAAAAGATTCTCTTTTCCATATCCAATATTACAATATTTCATTAATTCTTTATGATATTCATTGGTGGGATCATATTTTAGTTTTTATAAGTGAATTGATCTTATGCATTCTTGATCATACTGGTCTGTATCTAAAATCACAATTGCACCTCCTTTGTCCACTGGTCTAATAGTAATATTTGATGAGGATTGTAATTGTTTGATAGCTTTTATCTCTTTTCTTGTTAGATTATTAATTGGTTTATTGCTTTTACATTTCCTTATATCCATTTCTAAATTTTTTCAAAACGGAGCAATTTCTTGTCCTATTTCTTGTCTGGGGTACTTTTTTGATCTCTCTTTTAAATGCATATGTTCATATTTAGAAGAATTACTAATTTCCTGTTTTATTGGGTTATAACATATTTTCCTAATTAATTTTACAATGCCGATATAAGTGGTAAATTTATCTAGTGTTCTAGTAGGTGAAAATTTTAACCCTTTAGTAAGTAGATATATCTGTGCATCGGTTAATTGTGTGTGACTCAAATTAAATATTATATTATCTTTCACGGTCGTGCCTTGTATTGTCCGTGTGGACTCCTTATTTCGTTTTCCTCTTCGTGTCTTCTTCCATTGTAGTGTATTCTTCCCCTGTTTAGTGTTCTTATATTGTGGTTCTCTAATTAGTGATGATGATTGTGATTGTATATTAACCATCTACTCCTCACTGTATTGTCTGTCTCAATTGTGGTGTCGCTGTCTTAAATTGTATTCATGCATTTGTGATTGGGTTCTCATGTGTCTTCTTTCCAGAGTTGGTGAATGTGTTTGTCTGATTCTTGGCTGTGATGTGGTGGAGTTTGGTCTAAAAATGAGGGGTAAATAGAGATTAAAACCTATTAGATGTTGGAACATTGTATTGATGTCTATCTTTTTTCGACTCTCTTCCCGTGTTTCAATAGGTATTGGCTTAACAATATGCTCAACTTGTTTTGGTTTATGATCCACTTGTCTGTTCTGTTTAAATTTCTTGGATTTTTTATGAGTTCTCTTTCTAATGTGTCCAATCCCTTACAGATTCTTGCCATCAGATCATTGTTTTAGTTGTCTATATAAGAGTTTTTCAATTTCTCTAAATAGATCTATAGTAGATTTAGGGGGATTATTAGTAATATTTGTGTCCTCTGTCCTTTGTGTCGTGGAGAGTGCAACACACTGTAGATTTGGGTTGGTCGAGCCACTAAAATTCTATTATTATCAATTCTTGTAATAACATTCCCAGCTAGCTGCGGTTTATCAAGGTTTAATGCTTTTGCTTCAAAGTTAAGCTCGAGGGAATATACAAAAATAATCCTGCTGCCATAGAATTACCTGTCAGGATTCAGAGTTTATTTTGTACAGTATTAAAGGGGTTTTCCAGGCTTGTGATAATGATGACCTATCCTCAGTATAGGACATCAATATCTGATTGGGGGGTCCAACACCTGGCACCACCACGATCAGCTGTTCCTTGGAGCCTCTAGCATCAGAAGCCTCACTTTCAATGGAGTCTGAAGCACAGCTCAATTCAAAGTGTAGTAGTTGTGCGGGGTTTCTGAAGCTCAGCTCCCATTAAAGTAAACGTGAGCTGAACTAGTTCTTACACAGAAGGATGATAAGTGGTGGTGTACAAGAAAAGTATGGGAGGGGGGGGGGGTCCAGAGTCCCCTCTGCCACAAGTATAAATGATATATGATATGGCCTCAGATGCTGTGATCAAAAGTCACCACGACATCTGAGAGGTCTAAAACCCAGAAGCATCCACAGGAATGCCTCCCCAGGATGAAGATCGGGGATGGCATTCTTTTTTTTTTTTTTTTAGCCAGAGCCTGTACAAGGCTTCTAGACTCATTACTTGTATATTACAATTCAGGACAGCAGGTGGCAGCACTGAATTGTAGTATAGCAGTTTCTGTACAAGATAATGGAGAAAATTCCTTTACTCTATGCAAATTGCAATCTGATGATTGCATGTCAGAGACACTTGGGGACCTAAAAAAAAAAAGGTAAAAAAACGTTTTACAAAATATATATTTTTTTAATTCTAATCACCCCTTTACCTAAAATCAAAATCAAAATAAATAAACAATAAAAAAATTAACAACATGGGCATCGCAGCATTAAAAAACGCTGTACTATTAAAAACCTATCCCATACGGTGAATGACGTAAAAGAAACAAAAAAAATGGCCGATTCACCACTTTTTCATCACTTTACCACCCAAAAACATTAAATAAAAAGTTATTCAAAAGTCATACACACCCCAAAATAGTATTTTCAAAAACAAAAGATCGTCCCACAAAAATGAACCCTCATACAGCTCCATAGACATAACCATTAAAAAGTTATGGGGGTCAGAATATGGCAATGAAAAGAAAAAAAAGTTTAAATTTTTTCAGCATTAAAGCGCAATAAAAGCTATACAAATGTGGTATCGCCGTAATTGTACCATAATTGGTGCCATTAGAAATAAAAAATTTTTTTTAAAAAAACAAGTCATATGGCTCTGTGAACAGAAAAATAAAAAAAGTTATGGCTCTGGAAAGTAGGGAGTGAAAAATGAAAACTCAAAAATGGAAACATCGCTCCATCAGAAAAGGGTTAAGCCAGTTGATGAAATGATCTCCAAAAGGCATAAGAAACATAGAAACATAGAAACATAGAATGTGTCGGCAGATAAGAACCATTTGGCCCATCTAGTCTGCCCAATATGCTGAATACTATGGATAGCCCCAGGCCCTATCTTATATGAAGGATGAAAGGTTAAAGCTGACACATACCCTTAGTATTTAAGCAAAAACAAATTGTATTTTCATCTTTTACATTATCAAAATACAAAAAAAAAAAGGGGCCAAAGCAAAACTTTAGGCACCGTGCAAAGTTAGCACCTAGTAGCTCCCCCATTGGCAAGCATCACAACTTGTAAGCATTGTTTGTAACGAACCAAGAGTCATTCAATTCTTTCAATTCTGAATTTTGATTCATTCTTCCTTGCAAAAGTCTTCCATTTCTGTGAGATTCCTGGGTCGTCTGGCATGCACTGCTCTTTTGAGGTCTATCCACAAATTGTCAATGATGTTCAGATCAGGGGACTGTTACAGGCATGGAAAAACCTTCAGCTTGAGCTTTTTGAGGTAGTCTACTGTAGCTTTTGAGGTGTGTTTGGGATCATTATCCATTTGTAGAAGTCATTCTCCTTTCAACTTTAGCTTTTTTACAGTTGGTGCTATGTTTGCTTCCAGAATTTGCTGGAATTTCCTTGAATTCATTATTACCTCTATACATGAAATGTTTCCAGTGCCATTGGCTGCACCACAACCCCAAAGCATGATTGATCCACCTATGCTGGAAGGCCGGAGCGGTGTCCTTTTCATGGAATTCTGTGCCCTTTTTTTCTCCAAACATACCTTTGCTCATTGTGGCCAAAGAGTTCTATTTTAGCTTATTGTCCAAAAATGCATCAGGCTTGTTTAAATATTCTTGTGTAAACTTCTGACACTGAATTTTTTGGTGAGAATGCAGGAGAGGTTTTATTCTGATGACCCTTCTATGAAGGCTATATTTGTGCAGGTGTTGCTAAACAGTAGAACTGTGTACCAAAACTCAAGATTCTGCTTAATCTTCCTGAAGGTCTTTTGCAGTCAAGCGGGGGCTCTGATTTGCTTTTCTAGCAATCCTACGAGAAGCTGTCTATAAAAATTTTCTTGGTCTGCCACATCTTCTCTTGACCTCCACCGTTCCTGTTAACTGCCATTTCTAAATTACATTTTGAATTGAGGAAATGGCAACCTAAAAATCCTTTACTATCTTCTTATAGCCTTCTCCTGCTTTGTGGAAGTCAACCACTTTCATTTTCAGAGTGTCAGGTAGCTGCTTATAACCTAACAGGTTATTACGGTCTGAGACCTCAGTCAAAGTTAACTGAGTGCTCAAATCCCCTTGGGTTCCCATACTTTTGCAAGAACTCCTTTTCTTTTTTCACTTTAAAATTGCACAAAACTAAAGTAATACACTGATATTGCTTAAAATGTTATATTTGGTGTTTCATCTTTAACTTTATGCCTTCAACTTGCTTAACTGTACACAGTACAGTAATTTTGAGCAGGGGTGCCCAAACTTTTTCATGCCATTGTACGTTTTCAGATAACTATAGTGGGGATGAAAATGAGTAATAACATCATTTTCTGGCCATTATTAGCAGTTTTCCCCTCTGTAGGCTCGGTCCCTAAGGGTATGGCTACACAAGCTGAACTTTCCACAACAGAATTTCCGCTGTAGTTTACAGAGATTTGTTGTGGATTTTGCTGTGAATTTGCTATGGATTTCATCCCGTTCATTGCAATGGGTGAAATTTGCAGAGAAAATCTGCAGCATAAATTGACACACCGACTATTTCAAATTTAGATTAATTCATGATGTATTTTTTTTCTCCTCTCCTACATCCTCCAGGAGGTTTATTCCCGCGGCACTTAAGGTGACGCTGACAAGGGGCTTAACACACCGGTCCTCCCACCTATCAGAGTAGCCCACACTGAATTTAAGATGGCACGGCTCCTTCCCTGACAGCATGCCGGACACGCCAGCCTTCACAAATACATAGGTAAGTGCTCTGCATACCCCTATTTTCCCGCTTTCGTCCGGCACTCTAGATCCCGAGGTACCCCCATAGTGAAACGGAATCACTACCTTGAATCTTTATTTATTGCCTCATTCATCTTGGCTACTCTTATTTCCTACTTTATACTTACCTGTCCTGAGACTCTGCTGTGTAAACTATGTGTAAAGTAACTACTTCCCATGCTTGTACCATATGTACTATCGGGACGCGATGTCCATTTTTTTAGTATGCCTTGTTATGCTTTACTATGCCTATGTATATATATCCATGTCTCCTGACACTGCTATACTTTATCATAACATGGCACACTATATTCATGCACATGGACCGCATCCATTTCTCTGCGGACCGCTGTCCTGTTGTCTTTTGGACGAAAGTGACAGCGACATGTGCGTTGACAGGTTTATAATATGATGAGTCCATAAAGAATAGGAACAATCATGTTTTATATACAGCGATAATTTGTGGGGATCCCCTGCCTTTATTACTACCATGTGGCGGTTTGAGAACACCTTATGTATATGTACAATACTTGTATCCGGACTGTGCCTTTGTAATTATGTACTATGTTGTCACTTTGTATTTTTTCAGCCTGATGAAGGGCTTATTACTAAGCCCGAAACGTTTCCCTTAATATGTCTGGCTGAATCTATAATAAAAACTTACCAAGCATCATAAAACATACTGGAGTGCTGTCTGAATTTTATTGTGTATTTTTTTTCTCAGCATGTGAATGGAATGTCTTAAAATTTCCTCCATATTGTTGCTACTGTAAAATGCCGTGGATTCACCAGATGCAAATTTGAATAAAGTTCATTTTCAAAGGTGTAGACATTGCATATTTCATTATGATAGTGGAACTTAAAGGGGTTAATACAAGCCACTTACTAATGTATTGTTATTATTCATATTGCTTCCTTTGCTGGCTGGATTCAATTTTCAATCAGGTTATACACTTCTCATTCCCACAGTGATGATGACCACCCTGCAATCCAGCCGTGGTGGCCGTGCTTGCACACTATAAGAAAAAGCGCCTGCCCCTTTGGTGGCCGGGACCGTGGGAGCACAAATTGGCTTTCCCTACAGTGTAAAAGTAACCATGGAAATGAGCAGTGTATACTGTGATGGAAAATTGTAGAAAATTGAATTCAGCAAGCAAAGGAAGCAATATAGATAATATAAATAACAATACATTAGTAAGTGCCTTGTAGTAACTTTCTCTACATAATAAAGGCTAATTGCTGAAGTGAGAGAACCACTTTAATTTAAATGTTAAAGTACTATACACAAGTGTAAAAATAACAGACATCATGTCCTGGGGACAGTCCAGCGGGATTATCTGAATCTAATGCTTGGACCTTATGAAGAACCCACGAATCACAGCCTGAGAAGCACTTTTCAAAGACTTGATTTTAAATATGGTTTATTATTAAAAAAGGATCCCTTTAAACCATGGACAATTCCAGGATCTACTCTGTACCAGTCAGCTAGCTAACAGAAGAAATGCATAGTTCCCCAGGATTGAGATTTACATGACTAGACAACGAGCACCTGTTGTCATTATTTGTATTATGACTGTAGGTAGGGACAGACAAGGACAGTGAGCCCTAAGACTAGAACTCAGCCCATTTTCCCTACCTTGCAGTACAAGCCCAAGATAGGTAGACCGCAACTGGCCAACATTCCCTATGCTATTTAAGCGCAGAGACAAACAACAAAGAAAGACAAACACCATTCCAGAGACATACATAAATGGGTCAGAAGTCAGAACCAAACAGGCTATGCAGTACCAAACAAGAGACAGAGTGATCAGAAGACAAGCCGAGATCAGAACCTGACGGACAACGCAGAAGTCAGAAGACAAGCTGGGCTCAGAAGAATAAGCAATCCAAAAAGCAAAGGAACAAGGCTGAGGATCGCACCGCTGGAGCCCGGAGAGGTAAGTATGTTACAACTTGGAACATAAAGAATGAATATCATTTTTCTAAGCTAAATTTTTTGTAAGCTAAAATGCTTAGACCTATGGGTAGGCAGAAAGAAATATTTCAATTTAATTAATCATTCATGATTTATTTAACTCATTAAGGAAATTGCCAAGTTTATACATTGGTAGCTCCAATTTGGCACATAATTATTGCGCATAATTATTGAAAACTAATTCTCACATTGTGGCCTTCAAGAATTAGTGTTCAGATGTGAAACAATTGTGGTTTTTAGCGGCATAAGGCAATCAATACTGGGGTCATGTCAACTTGACTTTTCTCAGGAGATCATGCTTGTGAGTCTATATTTGATTAGTCTGTAACCTGACCACAGCTAAACAGGCTGAACAGTAACAGGACTGGATCATTGTTTTTCAGGCTTCTGGTAAGATACTATTCATAGCACAGAGCTAAGAATGGCTCGACTAGGAAACAGAATATTTTGAGAGGTTGGTCAGATAATTGCATCACTTCTACTTGGATAAAAGTGTGGCTGGTATACATGGTATGAAAGAAAAATAAATTGAGGTTGAAGGCATAGTGGCTACTACAGGGCTGGCCTCTCAGAACCCAATGAGATTAACATATCAAAGGCACATGAACAGTCATGATATTAAAGCACACAGAGGCCCTATGGGTCCATCTTATAGACTTGCAAATATGATATGGCATGCATAATCAGAGACAAATAAAGAATTTCTTGCCCCTGTGGATCCATAAAATAGCCATAGTACAAAAAGCTTTTATAGTAACCTTATGGCATTCAGCACAAGGTCTTGTTCTTCCAAATCAAAGGGTCAAGGAGCCTAACAAATTACATAGAATTCAAACTAGTCCCTAATGTTTTACAACCTTTGTTGTTATTCTCCTCTACAAGCTTAAAAAAACTGTTTAGAAAAGTTGCACACTTCTATATAGCCTAAAAAAACATGAGAATAGATATTTTTGAGATGGACATATGTTACAGGCGTTTGCCAGGTGGCGGGCCTAGTAAAGTAGAAGACGCCATAACAACTGCAACATGTCAACGTACTCATGTTTCACTGTGTTCAGAAGCAAGCTGAGCATGTTATGTGGGAAAGAGTAAACGATGAGCACATATGATATGAGGATGAGTGCCTCCTTCTTTTGTTGCGGTTTTAGTGTCATCAATTATCCATAGAATAGTATATTCTCATATGTCCCTCTGTCTTACTTCTTCTCCCTGTCTTCCCCAACTTACATTTAGAACATCCCTCAAAATTATATAGAACAGTTTTTGAAGAGTACTAGATATTTTTCTTCTCCCAATCTGTCTCATCTTGTTAATATTTTCACTATTTAAATGAAATATCTACATAAGAAACCTCATGATAGTTAATTGCAGAGTAATGGCCTTGGCATGCTGCCATGTGCAGGCACAGAGATACAATCTGAGATGGTTTCATAATTAAGATGTTATTTATTAGGATGTGTCTGCAGTGTCCCATATCTCTTCCCCTCGTTACACTTCAAATATTAAGCCAAAATGCCTTCAAGGTTGTTGACTTGTGTATTCTGACCATGTGAAATAATTAAAGATGTTCTTAATTATTTTAAAGTAATCAAATTTGACCCGAATTTTTTAAAAGTTAGAGTTGCATCCAAAATTCTGGTTATTCGATTCAGATGCTTTTTTGGAGATAGAGAAAATAAAATTTTAGGAGATTTGAGAGACTAATACAAAAATTTTCAGTCCTTGAAGCACTTTTGATTCGGGTAGAATCGATTTGGACCCGAGGGGCAACATGGTGGCTCAGTGGTTAGCACTGGTGCCTTGCAGTGCCGGGCTCCTAGGTTTAAATCAGACCAAGGACACCAAGGAACTTGGAGTTTGTATGTTCTCCCCATGTTTGTGTGGGTTTCCTGTGGGTACTCTAATTTCCTCCCCCACTCCAAAGACATACTGATAGGGAACTTAGATTGTGAGCCCCACTGGGGACAGCATAATGCTAATGTCTGTAAATCGCAGCAACACTATATATAAGTGCATAAAATAAATAGACCCCAATTGAATCGGTAGACCAATTTGGCAGAACTGAATCCAAATTAAATTTTGACCAGTTTTTTTATCTCTAGAAATAATGTTACACGATACACTCTAAATTACTACATACATTACTCTGCCATTGTACAGGTTGTGTCACCATCCTTAATATAATAGATTACTGGAAATGGATCATTGATTCAGGAATTTATTCTGACTGACAAAATGACATTTCCCCAAGTAACATGAGGAAAATCTGCTTCTTGCTCATAGGGGGTTGTTCTGCTCTCCTCTGCATAAACATTGCATGCAATGAGATTGAACTAGATTGATTAAAGTGGTAACACCTAAATGGGAGCAGTGCTGCAGTAACTAGACATGACCACCACACAGTGTATGGCGCTGTGGTACTCCTGTGCCTGGTTCCTGCACTGCAGCTCTTGAAAATAGACAACGGTGTCAGGAGTTGGATCCCTGCCAATCTATATTGATGAGAATAGGTCTCAACAGAGACAAAATATTTTTCATATTAATAAATTACTCAGGTTAACATGTTCTCTGCATTTATTAATGTTTTCCATGGGATGACCCCTTTTAATGCCGTAGTGTGAATAAGTAATGAATAGTAGTGAATAAACATTTTCAAGGTCACATTTGTGACGTTAAATGAATTTACCATTTACAACTTTGCCCCTCACTGTTTTAATATCATATTATCCGCGGGGCAGCTCTAGTTATTCTCAATAGGCTATGTGTGCTAAAAGTGTTTTGCTTAAATTACATTTATACATAAGCCTAAAAATGGAATTATTGTGAATTATAGTAAATGACTCTCCATGACTTTCTCGAATATTTTACCTTCAGATTTTGCTAACAAAGGTGCTGTGTTTAGTAGCTTTACTGTGCACATAGAGTTCACTGTTCGCTTCTGTGTGCAGCATGTTGTGAGTGACATCATGCACAAATGTTTTCCTAAAAATTGTGAAGCAGAAGATGATTTGCATTTAAGAAAATGCAGTCTATCTGTGGAATTTGCATTAAGAAAATATCACATCTCTACAACCAGTATAAGTGCTGTGAACATTAAAATTTTGCACTAAGCCTCGCAAATAAAAAAGTATGTTTTGTGAGCAATTTCTTTTTTTGCACTTAAAGGGACTCAGTGGGCCCTGCAAACCCATCTTAATTACTCATATTTCCCTGCAATAGAAAGTCTTTTTCTAAGTGCATGATCGACAGACTGCTTTGGAACCCAGTCACCTGACATTCAGGGACAGACTGGCCATATACCCTACAGGGAAATTTCCCAGGGCGCCGCCCGAGTCCTCTTCATGGTCGCTATCCTGGTACATAACGATCTGATGCTCTTAGCCTTAATTAATACTATGAGCATCAGGTACATATGCAGCTGGCCAGCAGCAGCAAGTGCCCTCCTGAATTCGACTGTATCACCGTCATCAGTATGGTGATAGGGCAGTATTGTGTTCTGCACTGTGGTATTTGGTTCTGCTGGGCGGTATTTTGTGCTGCACTACAGTATTATTGGACCCATCTACCTCTGTTGTCACTGCCTGCTTGTGGCTTGTATTGCTCTGCTTACTGCCGATTTGGACTCGCCTACAACTTGGGGCCACTTTTAGGCCTCTTTCACACGGGCGTCATGTTTGATGCCCGGATAAGAGGCGGGTGCGTTGCGGGAAAATGCTCAATTTTTATTTGGTACCCAGACCCAAAACTGAAGTCCGGTTTCGGGTTGAGTATTCTGTATATTTTATTATTTTCTCTTATGACATAGTTATAAAGGAAAATAATAGCATTCTCAGAAGAGAATGCAAAGTAAAAAGGGCAATAGAGGGTTAAAAATAATAAAAAAAATTAACTCAACTCCTCCATTTGATTGCGTAGCTGCCGGTCTCCTGTTCAGTCTTCAGCTGGGGGGGGGGGGTGGGTGGTTGTAGGGGGGTGAAGGACCTTCAGTGACGTCACTGGGTCACATGGTCCAATAATGGAAGCAGGTGATTGGACCATGTGACCCAGTGGCCACATCCGATCAGGATCTGAGCCAGGGACGAGTAAGTACTCTGTAAGAGATCTTCCTTCCACTGGTTATTGCCAATTTATAATATGAGGCATCACCATGTGACCCCATTTTGCGACTTTTTAAATGCCATTGTGAATTTTTTTGTCACAACTTGCATTTTTACGCTACCCTCACCAGGCTTTTGAAAAGAGGCGGGGTGTGGACCGGGCACATTTATCATCATTTATGCCAGAAACTAGCATAAATAATGACTGAAATCAATGGCAGCTACGAATTTATCAAGACCGGTGTGTGCCGTCAGGGCCAAGAGGCCAATAGCCCCACAATATTATAGACTCAGTGTACCTCTGTCCAGGCTCAATGTACATGACTCTGCTGTGTGCATGGGGCCTGATCATGAAAAAAATTGTCCTGATCATGAAAAATAATGTGGCCAAGAGATCTATTTCAGCCTTACAAAAGAATTGAGCGCTCAGAATGACATTCACTTTCTATCCAGCTTCATGATAGTATTTCCAATTACCAGACAATACATTGCAATGCAGCGAGCAATTTTGTAGGTTTTTCCACTTACTTGTGCAGTTATAAGCAGGGTTTGTTATTTTCTACTTGCATGCTGCAAAAGAACAGCAGGATTTGCCTTCATAGAATTTTTTATCCAAGCCTTGAGAAAATCTGGAGTCAACTGTAGAAGATGAAAGGAGGACATAAGACGGAATGCATTCAACGGTAATGCAATATTTATTGGTACGATTTCAACTCGCACAAACGAAGTCCCTTCCCCGAGTACAGTTTCAAAGACAACGCCTCAAGGGTTAATTTATTATTCATAACTCGCCATCATTTATTTATAACGCCAGCATAATCTGAAATTTCTGACAAAATAGGATAACCCTTACCATAAGAGGATTGAAACGTGCTGCATGTTATCTCAAGACGATTGCAGTGAAATGAGACAATTGTTTAAAGTTAATGACATTCATGTAGTCCCAGTCAGATAGAGACATCACACAGCCATCAGATATACAGTCTATAAAAAGTACGCACCCCCTGTCGCTTTTTTGTTTTATTAAAATAACACTGAATAAGTGGATTTACATACTTCTCAGTGTCAGCGTGAATATAAATCTCCATGAGGCATTCTACATTTATTACAATTATTAGACTGGTGCCACACATAGTTTTTTTTGGGGGGGGGTTCAGTTTTTGATGTATTTTTGCCATGTTTTTCAGGCTAAAAATGCTAGTTCCAGTTGTTCCATGGAAGTCCTTTTTTGCACTAAAAATCCCTGGACCAAATCTGTGAGTGAAGGAGTCCTCTCCTTAATTGTTGAATGGGACAAATTTAGATGATGACAATGCTTAGTAGCTAACTTCAGTACAGTATGTAGGAAAAGTCTTTATCAGCAGGCTATTTGCCGAAACGCGTCCAGTATAAAGTTGTATTTGATGATACTCGTGTAATAAACAGCAGCATAAAAAGTAAGACGTTTGCTGGGATTAGATTTTTTGATGAATTGTGGAGAAGGCTCCTTCCCGCGCAGCGTCAAGAGGATCGAGTGCTGACTAATTCTTAATTGGCAAGAGTTGTGACAGCTGGTGTTACTGTGGATTTCAGACTTCTCCCTTGTTCCAGTGGCAATATGGTGGCAGCAGCAATGTAAGTTAAACGGGGGGGGGGGGGGGTTAGGGCAGTGAACACTTGCCTTGCCTGTTGATCCCTGCTTTTACTATATTTATGTATCTAATAGCATTGTATGGACAGTTAAGGGTTAACACCTGTTAATCCTGTTAGGTTGCACCTTGGTTGGAGTCTGTCTGTGCTACTGTAAAAACCTACATGCACAAGCTCCTAAGAGCTAGGCCTGAGCTGAGAGAACCTGCAGCTCTGAGACTTCCACAAACAATGAACCTGCTTCAGCATCAAAAATGCTCCAGAAAGAAGAAAGATTAGAAGGTCCAGAATCTGCAAAGTCGTGGAGTCAGTCAGCAAAGTATTGTGCTCGTTTATGGCAGAGAGACCTTTATGCTGTGAGAGGGAACATTGCCTTCACCCTAGAAGATAGTTTGGACAGCCATATGTTTAATCTGCACCCCCTCAGCCTGGAAACTGTAGAAACATTTAATAAACCACATTGGCTGTCTCAGGTTCTGCATAGAGACTTTAGAGAAACAGGCATAAGGAGTACCACAACCCCCATCATTGCCACCCATACACTATTATTGGGAAAGGATTGCACTGTGTTTTATGGCTTGAAACTGTGCCATTTTATTGTCAAACGTACTACTCCTCCTCTTCTGCTAAAGAGACATGTTTCTTGATTCCAACTGGACTGGTTACTGACTTCACTATTCGGTGGGTCATTGCATTCTCACTACCAGCAGATAGGAGCCGCAACATCAGGGTGTGTCCCCAGGGAATAAAGGGTGCATCCTCCAGTCACTCCCCAAACAGGCCCCAGGGAAGAGAGTGCTAGAGAGCGAGATTGCCAATGTGAGTACAACTACCACTCCCATCCTCCACTCCACCTCCATCCTCCACTCCACCTCTTATTGGGCCACTGCAGTTCTATGGTTTTTCAAGTCAGCTGTATACCTATGATGTTGCTATTGATTTAACACAGAGATTTTCTTGCTGGGGATTTTGTTGTGAATCTGCAGTGCATCCAGAGCAAGATCTATTCTGCATGCGTTACGTGTGGATTTTTATACTGATTTAATGCAGGTTTCACTATCTGCGTTGCAGAAAATAATATCCAAGGTGGAAATTCATGGCCCTGAACTTTACATTGATTGCTAAATGTGCTTGGGGGTTTGAAAACCCAATTCACATGTATTATACTGTATTTTCAGCTGATTTCTCATGCATAGTCTGCACTGCAAACCTGTTATAATGCTGTGACCATAGAGTATAACTGTATTGATGTCATTATTTTCAAAGGACTGTCACAGTAACGGGCTCTGTATTAGCTCACACAGACCTCTAATGCTAACACAACTAATGTGTGTGATTTATGTCTTATGACACCCAGCCATCTAAACCAACCACCTGTCCTGGTCTAAGGCTGTTGAGTGTCATCTGATGCCACCTTGAGTCCAACAAATCAGTCCCACAACCTACATGGATGACAAATGGTGATGAGTCTTGACCAATTAGTAGAAGGAAGAAGCAGAGAAGAGGGTAAAAAAAATAATGACCTATCAATTTGCAGCCTTAGGTCATATATAGGGTAAATGTTTTATGGCTCTGAACAACCTGTACCACCTGTAAAATATATGGGGGTCTAGTGTACCTCCGTATGCCTGCAATTTCATATGAGCGTTTAGGGACATGTTGTAATTATGGTGATATTTCTACTGGCAGCATTGATTTAAAGTACAAATACATAAAGGCAGCAGGTGGCTCAGTGGTTAGCACTGGTGCCTTGCATTGCTGGGGTCAGGTTTGGGGTGTGGATTTCCTCCAGGTTCTCCGGTTTCCTTCCACACTCCAAAGACATACTGGTAGGGACCTTAGATTGTGAGTGCCATAGGGGACAGTGAGTGATAATAATGTATGTAAAGCGCTGTGGAATATAGGAGCGCTATATAAGTGCATAAAATAAATAAACAAGTAATAAGACGCCATGAGGAGGCAGCATACAATGACACATGAGTGCCATAGCTCTTTGATAGAGAGTAGTAATGAATCCGCCTGCTACCTTCCAGCCTCCGTGCACAAGCCCAAAATGTATATTTTGCCGAGGATAAACCAACAAAGAACCTTCTATTAAGGTTCGAATTCTGAAAGCAAACTTTGTAGAAAACTGGATAAAGGAAATATAATTCACATTTGTTCAAATCCTGAGTCTGGATGTATAAAAACTAAGGCAGACAAAAAAGCAACTGATCAGATTCCAGCTTTGATTTTCCAACATGCGAGAAAGATGAAAGCTGGAATCTTCTCAGCTGCCATGGGCGAAACTGCAACTTTTTTGACTGACCTAGTTTTATATGCTATATCGATGCCTAATTTATTGATAGTCCATTAAGACCAGGACACTAGCTCAGCCACTTTCTAGCTCTATCAGTGGTCACACATTTAGAAGTTGCAGGTTATTATAAAGGCAAATACTATTATCATAAATAATAAACATTTACCGACAGTAACAAAGCTTCAATGTGACAGCTCAAAATATACAGCTCTACCACAGCCACAACCAAACAGTATGGGTGGCCTGCCAAACCTGCACATCAGGAAGGATTATAGTGAAGCAATCCAGCTGCTGCCTGGCACATGGGAATGGAATGGACCGTGCTCCTGGTGTAATGTGCTGACCTCATAGAAAGTGTTTTGCTGATATCAGACACAGAATGAGGAGACTTGTTTTTATTATTTTAGTGCTTTAAGTTTTATATCTACTTTATATTTGCTGTAAGATATTATTACAATTAGCCTGAGGTGGCGAACTAGGCAACTGTCTAAGGCCCCCGAGATTTCATCTAACCTGAATTTATCAGCAACCCCTTCACTACACTAAACCACCAGGTAATTTAAAAGTAGCCCCTTCTTTGCCTTTGTGACAAAGAACTTACAAGTGACCCTTTCACGGCCACCACACCACCTAAGATTTTTGAAGTGATGAAAAAAAGATGATAATTTAGGGTTTGCCTGTTGTCAGTTTTTCATTAAAAAAATCACCCATAATATTAGATTGGAATAAGTCCCCTGTCATCCTTGTTTGAAGATGTACTTCAAATGTCTGTACAACTTGTTACTGCTCATTTTCTATTAAAGGGGTTGTTTCACTTCAGCAAATAGCATTTACTATTATGTGTATTATGCCATTAAATGTAATCTGCAGGCAGCATGTAATAGAGCAGGAGGAGCTGAGTGGATTGATATATAGTTTTATGGAAAAACGATTTGTTAAATCTTGTAATTTATTCATTTATATCTCTGCTCTTTCTGAACTTTAGACCAGTGACTCTGTGCATCTCTGTATACACTTACACATGGAATGCTATGAATCACTGATAACACTTCCTCCCTGTACACAGTCAGAAAAAGCAGATATAAAGTATAAGTATAAATATTACTGAATCTCTTCCCATAAAACTATATATCAATCTGCTCAGCTCCTCCTGCTCTATAACATGCTGCCAGCAGATTACATTTAATGGTATATTACACATAATAAATGTATCTTGTGGTGAAAGGTTCTCTTTGTTAGTCAGCCCATAACATTTTAAATATTGGTAGCATAGATTTATTACACTTTATTTTTATTTTTTTTAACAATATTTTGTCTAGAATTGAGTTACACAATGAAAGAATGTTACATATCACATCTATATAATCTCTCATTAGCTTTTTTTGTCTCAGAAATGTTGAACATGACCTGTTGTCACCTGGAAACTATCAACAAGTTGGCTAGCCACTGATAATGGATCTTATTAGAAATCCTAATCTACATTTGCAGCAGGTTGATGTTTAGTGTGTGATCATGCATGGCCATCAATAACTACACAGAAAAGGGTTCACATAGGCTAGAAATGGTGACAACCACGCACACATAAAATGCACATCCAGTATGTGCTTTCAGAGCAAGTATCATGCTAGTGCTGGGTAATAAGGTTTATAGTTAGGCTATAAGAAGCTCAAGGGGTTGTCTCATCAAGACAATGCCTTTCCCTTTAGTCATAGAGAGGGGTCTCATTTACTTATATTAGGCTACTTTCACATCTGTGTTTTTGCTGGATCCGGCAGAAATCAGCAAAAATGCTTCTGTCTGTATAATACAACTGGCAGAATCTGTTATGAATGGATCTGGTTGTATAACCTCTAAAATAGCAATGACGGATTAGTCTCTAAAACCAAGTCAATGGGGGACGGATCCATTTTCTTTTGTGTCTGAGAAAACTGATCCAGCACCATTGACTTACATTGTGTGTCATGACGGATCCGTCTTGCTCCGCATCCCATGACCAACAGAAAAATGCTGCTGTTTTTCTGTCCGGTATGGGAACGCAACCAAATGGAACGGAATGCATTCTAGTGCACTCCGTTTCATTCAGTTCAGTTTTGTCTACATTGACAATGAATGGGGACAAAACGGAAGCGTTTTCCTTCGGTAGTGAGATCCTATGACGGCCCTCAATACCAGAAAGGAGAAACGCTGATGTGAAAGTAGCCTTAGCCTCTAACTGTCTTATATAAGTCTTATATATAACACCTCCCCCATGTACAGCTGAAGTCATAAAAAGCAGAGATATAAATGTATAAATTACAAGTTTTGCTGAATCGTCATCCCACAAAGCTACATATCAATCTGCTCCGCTCCTCCTGCTCTATAACATGCTGCCTGCAGATTGCACTGCATTTCATGGTGACAGCTCATTTTTCTTTATGAAATCTAGTTCTGTACACAATATTCCCAGTCAGACAGGAGAAAGCTTTTTCTCTTTGTTTCCTCCGTAAATAAAGTAAAATGTAATAGGACAAATCCACATAATACATGTCTTTTACATCTCAGTGTTAGAGCACAGTGTTCCAGCGATAATTCACAGCCCAACAAACAGAAATCACAATGGAGAGATTATGTGAACCGGCCATTCATTTCATGTCAGACTTCTCATTTTTCACGTTACCTTTGTTTGAAGTAAAATCTCGGAACCTACATTGTAGACTATAATAAAAGAAGAATAAATAATTTTTGGGACTTTAAACTTTGCGATGGCTGTGAAAGGTCATATCTTAAATGAATATGTCCCTTGTCCTAGGAGTTGCCATCTAATGACAAGACTTTATGGGGGAGATTTATCAAAACTAGTGCAAAGCAAAACTGGCTAAGTTGCCCATAGCAACCAGATTCCACCTTTCATTTCTCAGAGCTCCTTTGAGAATTTAATGGACTACTTTACTTTGTCTGTGAGTGGTTGCTGGGGACGCACCCCCTTCGCCTAGCAGCTTCACCCAGATTCCACTCACATGATTGTGGGTGGGAAGAAACACTGACAGTATCTTTTGCCAGGTGTCCCTTACCAGGACCTTTGCGGTTGCGATCTCATCTTGTGTGCTTGCGCGCGTTATCTCCGGCGGTCAGGTGACTCGGCGTGGTGACCTCACTATACTGCGTCACCGCGCCGATAGCCGGACACACACGTGATGCTCCCGGATGCCTCTGCACTGCATCCTGGGAACATGTAAGCCTTTAAAAAGTGGCGCCTATTACCAGTAAGGCGCAGCATCGCCCGCAGGATTTATCATTCTGTGCAAGGAGGCATCGGGGGGCTGGTATCTATAGCCTTCCCTTAGTTTCCTCCCCTCCTCCATCCTCCCCAGCTTAGGTTTCATCTACCTTAAGAACTTAAAGGGGACACTTTTCAAAGGACCCAGAACCTATACTCTGAGGGCCTATTTTTCTATTAAGCGGTATTCTGCCCTACACTGGGAGCCTTTTTTTAGGGTCTCATTTTTATCCTTGGGTTCTGCTCCTTAGTACAGCTTATATACTGCCTGTATCCCAGCACAAATTTAGCTATACCTACATTCATCCCCTGATGATTGCCCTTTAAATGGACATGAAACGTGCATGTAGGGAATAGGGAGCACCTAAGAGTGCAGGGCCTTAACAGGTTTAGTACCAAGGGAAAGGTTCCAGACGGGGTCGCCCTTCTAAGGACGAGTGCCCTGTGGTTAGGCTGCTATTCTTTATTAGCGATTAGGGCCAACTATCCACCATAGGGTTACCATAAGGCTAGCTTAGACCTCGTACTGCTCCCTTTCCTAACTTCCTCTCCAAGTCCACATGGGAGGAGCAATGCTGATTCTACTGGGCATATCCGAGACCAGGACAACGGTGCGGTAGGACACTGGTTTAATTTGCTGCCGCCGCACACTCTTTCACTATATAATTGCCATATAAATTGTGGTCTACGGATATTTACGTTTTGTATTTGTTATATCTATTCTATTTTGAGGCTTATCATTTTAACACTTACTCCATTAAAGGTTATATTTTAATTCATCCACAATTATGATGTGTTGTTCAAGTTGCCCATAGCAACCAGATTCCACCTTTCATTTCTCAGAGCTCCTTTGAGAATTGAAAGGACTACTTTGGTTGGCATGGGCAACTAAGCCAGTTTTGCTTTGCACTAGTTTTGATAAATTTTCCCCTTTGTGTTTCAGAGTCACCTAAACGTTGAAAGTGATCGTGCTTTTCTGCTCTGCTTCTCCACAGTACGGAGTACGAATCCCATAAGCTTTCTGTGGATCCATACGCCACATTCTGGAAATAAAACCGTACAATGCATAGCGCTTTGAGCTTGCCAGAGCTCCCCAGAGGTTTAGGTAGTGGCAGATTGGCCATAGACCTTACGGGAAAAATTTCCGGTGGGCCGATGCCCAGGGGGCTGCCCAAGTCCCCCACTCTGCTGCTAGCAGTACATAATGAGTTCTCAGTGATATTTAACACTGTGAGAATAAGGTACTTATGTGCGCAGCCAGTGACCGCACATGTCCTCCTGAATTCAACTGCTGTGGTCGACATCTCACCTCCTAAGCCTCTTGCTCCGTATTTTAATTAGAGACAACTGGAGGAGGAGGACAGAAAATGGCATCTATTGATGGCCACCAGAGAGGGACAGCTTTTGGGGCAACATATGCAATATGGTATATGGTTCTGATGCGATGGTATTTTGAGCTTTGGTATTTCTAACCCCACCTACTTGTGTTACCCCGCCTTCTATCAATTTGGATCCACCAACAACATGGGCCACTTTTATTTTATTTTTTTTCCAGGGCCACTTTAGGTTCCCAGTCCACCCATGGGTTTAGGTCCTCTTTAAGCTTTGTCATTAGAGACAGCTCTTTTTAAAATGCACCAGGGCGATCAGCTGATTGCCCTTGGTCATAACCCTGCAGATGAATGGCTGTCTGTAATACTTTAACAAAACAAGTTTTGCAGGACCATATCAGAGTGAGGTTTTTTGACTAAATTCAAACCAAGCCCTTAACGAGCCATATATGCCTCTCTTGCCCCTGATATAAAACTCAACTTTTATTTATTACACTTGAAATAGTTATTCAAACGTGAGCTAACTTTAAAAGTTTGTTTGATCAGTAGTTTATGGATCTGAACCTACTCGTACTAATGCAGTCACGTATGGGTGTGCACTCCCCTACTGTCTGCTCGTATATCCTTGATCTATTTTAGTATATTTTTCTAATTGCATATTCACATGCAAAGTCCCACTATCAGATCCACCTACAGTCAAACACTCTAAAAACACTCAAAATCTGTCCCCCGACATGTTTCGCTAGCATACACTAGCGTCATCAGGGGTTTTGGACAGACTTGAAACACCTGTTTGTGAGCACCTATTTATGGGAAGCCCATTACATCACCAACCAATCAGCATCTGCGATTCACTATTGACAACTGATACCCCCAATTTCCAACATTTTTGTATTAGAGAGTTGCGATCATTGGTTTAGAGAATATTCGCGTCATGCGCTAAAGCTGCCTGCTCCGGGTGATAGAAAAGTTGCTCGATCCATTTTTTCTGCGCATGCTTCAACACTTAGTCGCGATCTCGCTCACCTCTAGTGCGCATATGTACGGACTTAGTCATCTCAGTCTTGCCTTCACCACTAGTGCGCATGTATTCGGACTTAGTGCATTCAGTATTGCTTCCACCGTTAGTGCGCATGAATTCAGACTTAGTTCGATCGATATCATTTCCCCGCTACTACGCATGTATTCAGACTTAGTTCAAACAGTCTCACCTTCACTACTAGTGCGCATCAGTATATCAGTATCAGTATATGCTATTAAGAAACCTCCTTAGTGGATATAAAGCCCAATCATTGTGTAGTAAAAAGCTACAACTCTCTAATATACTGTATTATTCTATACATTTATTAAGACTATCGTTTTACATGCCAGTCTTAATCTATCCCCCACTGGCATCAGATGAGCCTCGGCTCCCTTTAACAGTGGATACCAGAGAAATCTCCAATATACAATGCACCGGTGTACCCTAACAACTTCCTACATAATAGTCGACCGACTCACATATTACCATATAGCTATATGATCAGAAGTAAAAAAAATCTTTGTTAGGAAAATTGCTAAAAAAAAAATCCAGAATAATAAACCTAAATTAGATGCAGCATAGCTTTACAGTGCAAATGTACGATTTTAGGTCTTTTCTATATAACTGTATTTCTGAAACAATATAATTTGGTTTTACAAAAAAAAATACTGTGAACAAAATTCTGCATTTGTTTTCCAGGAAGACAATAATTGTTAATTAATACAGTCATATGGACTCTGATTTTGCCTCACCGGCTTAGTTTGTAAGCCATATGGCCTCATTTTAAGGTGCTACTATATAAAGGGTACAAGGTGACCTAGTTTCCCACCTTTCCCCAACTGACATTGCACAATGAAAGAATCATATGTCATATAGAGAACAATGCAAACTACTAGGGTAAAATAATGCTTGTGTTAGGGATTTAGATGTGTGCTATGCCACAAGGGCATATTGTATATCACATTTTCTCTACTATCTATCTATCTATCTATCTATCTATCTATCTATCTATCTAGTATTGTCTGTCTATCTATCTAGTATTGTCTGTCTGTCTATCTATCTAGTATTGTCTGCCTATCTATCTATCTATCTATCTATCTATCTATCTATTATTGTCTGTCTATCTATCTAGTATTGTCTGTCTGTCTATCTATCTAGTATTGTCTGCCTATCTATCTATCTATCTATCTATCTATAATGTCAGTGACATTACTATCACTGTGGGGCACTAATAGGGCATTACTATTAGTGGAGAGAACTAATGGGGGAAACTATTAATTTTGGGAGGCACTAATTGGGGCATTAATATTACTTAGGGCCACTAGTGGGGGCATTATTAACTCTGGGGAGCACTAAGTGGGGAATTAATATTATTGGGGACACTAATGGAGGCATTACTATTACTGGGGGCACTAATGGGTGCATTACTAAATCTGGGGGGCACTAATTGAGGCATTAATATTACTGGGGGTATTACTATTACTAGGGGCACTATTAATTCTGGGGGGCGCTAATGGAGGGATTATAAATTTTGAGGACCACTAAATGGGGTATTAATATTACTGAGGGGGCACTAAAGGGGACATTATTAATTCTGGAGGAACAAATGCAGGCATTACTATTACTGGGGGCACTCATGGAGGCATTATTAATTCTGGGGGGTGCTAATGGGTCATTAATAATACTGGGGCACTAATGGGGGCATTATTAATTCTGTGGGGCACTAATGGAGGCATTACGATTACTGTGGAAACTAATGGGGGCACTATTAATTCTGGGGGAGGCACTAATGAAGGCAATAATATTACTAGGGGGTACTAATGGGGCACTATTAATACTGGGAGCTAAATTATGACATAGGGACTTAACACTACGTGTTAAGACGCGTCCCCACAGCCACACCCCTTTGGGGAGTGGCTTAACTTTGCCAGTATTTTTTTGTTGGGAAAGATGGCAACCCTAGCCCCCACACATTCATCATAATTTACACCATAAACTGGCAAAAATGATGATCGCAATCTAAGCTAGATATGAGCTGCTGTAGATTTCAGTTTGGCGCACAGACGGCTGGAGAAGGCATTTTATTTATGACGAGGCCTGCACCTCACAATACATTAAATGTCTCCTCCGGCGGTGGCACAGGCCCTGTCAAGACTGTTCTTGAAAAATAAGATCCATAGACTTCAATAGGTGTATTTGGTCCACATCACAGAACACAGGAGTGTATGGATACTTGTGCTGTCCATGGAGAACATGATTGACATGATTTAGTAATATAATATGGCTCACATTTTAAAATGATGGAATAAAAGCTGGGCCGTGTACAGAGGGAACACAAATGCAATTCATTTTGTTTGTTTATTGAGAAATTAAGATTTATTGATTTTCCTAGGATCGTCCTTTTTATAAGCCAAACCCTCCAGCATAAATCCATTATGCATGTGCCATATACGGTGCACCTGCCACCCATTGATCAGAGCATAGATGGCCCCATTCTGCAAATGTATGAATGACAGGGATAATAACCCATGAGTAAAGACTTCATGACATCTGAATGAAGCCCTATATTATGATGAGGAGCATGCAGCTGCGGAGAGTTGTCTCATGGCTGCTTTAATGAACATTTACTCATTGATTCTTGGACAATGTGCTCTTATGTGGTTACCATTTGAATATCCGCTCTGAAGACCCTTTAGAAACAGAAGTGGATTTTTAATTAGATCACAGTCGAGCTTTATCTTGATGACTTTTTATCTACTGCATAGAATATTGAAAGATGTCAACTTCTCTAGCACTTCACATATTCGCAGTCTTTAGGGTCTATTTAGGATTTATACGTGGACTGCTGGCCTGGGCTGTAGTGCACTACTTAAGAGAATGTGAATCCAAAGGAAGAGTTAATTTCCTGCATTTAATGAGGTAGTCCTTGTTGTTGCCCCCTCCCCACAAGAAGCAGATTACGGGGAGGTATCCACACTTACTTCACATTATAGGGTTCTACACCTATTATCTTTAAAATACAATCAGATTTTGTACATTGTAGAGGAAATTTAGGACCATTATTACCCTCCCCAGGAACAGTCAACCAACAAAGATCATGCAAAGCCCAAGGTCCGCAAGGTCACAAAGGAACCCAAGTTAACCTATGCAACTAGAGGTCTTTTTCACATTACCTAATATTTAAGGGGTTGTTAGGGCATTTAGTATTGATGAAACACAAGGGGGGGGGGGGGTCAGTCAGCACGTCCCCGTATGCAAGTGCACATAGCCATGGCAAAATATACATACAAACACAGAAATAGAATAGAAACAGCACTCTGCAACCAGCACTCTGCCTTTCCTCTATGCTAAAAGTTATCAGAGGCGTTAGTGTACAAAAAGCGTTTGATCAAAAAGTAATAAGCCACTCGCCGCGCCAAGGCCACCTCTATGAGTGGTCCTAACGCTAAATCCTACCTGTTATGGGCCATGACAGCCACATAAAATCCAGGGAGTGCGGGCCCAGCATGCATGCTAGGATCCATCGTGCTTATTAACCCTTTTTGGTGCCATAACAGCCTCCATTAGATCCAGGGATGCAGGTACCGACATGCATGCTGAGCCCACTGTGTACTCTTCCTGGGGCCAGATGGCTATTAGTAGGTACTATGAATGCAAGTTCAGTTTTATACTTACTCTGATTAAAACCAGCCTCTAGGGCAGACAAACTAGTCAGGTGTGCACGACTGAAAGGAGGCTGCCACACCTCCAGCATATACTACACAGAAACACAAGGGGGGGTCAGTCAGCACATCCCTGTATGCAGGTGCACGTAGCCATGGCAAAATATACATAGAAACACAGAAATGCAACAGCACTCTGCAACCAGCACTCTGCCCTGCCTCTATGCTAGAAGTTGTCAGAGGCATTAGTGTACATTTTGATCAAAAAGTAATAAGCCACTCGCCGCGCCAAGGCCGCCTCTATGAGTGGTCCTAACGCTAAATCCTACCTGTTATTGGCCATAACAGCCACATAAAATCCAGGGAGTGTGGGCCCAGCATGCATGCTAGGATCCACCGTGCTTATTAACCCTTTTTGGTGCCATAACAGCCTCCATTAGATCCAGGGACGCAGGTACTAACATGCATGCTGAGCCCACTGTGTACTCTTCCTGGAGCCAGATGGCTATTAGTAGGTACTATGAATGCAAGTTCAGTTTTAGTATTGATGACCTATCCTCAGGCAAAGACCATAGACCACATTAGTGGACAGGAAGAGAGAAGGGAGACGGCGCGTCATCTCCTCATACTGCAGGACCCCCACCGATCTTATATTGATGACCTATCCTGAGGATAGGTCAATAGTAAAAGCCCAGAAAACCCCTTTAATGTTCACAGGAATCCACTATGTGGAGGACAGTGAATAACAATGGTGTGCATGGCAGAATTGCAAGGAGAAAGAACATCGTTGCCTAACTGCAGTTTGCTAAACATCACCTGGACAAGCCAGAAGGCTCTCTCTATCTATTTATCTATCTATCTTAAAAAAATTGAAGTATAGATAACAGCACTCCTATGTAGACCCCCCCTCCCCCCCAAAAAAAAAAAATATATAATAGGACTGGAGATCCTTAATGTAACATAGATGGAAAGAGAGGCAGCACTCCGGATAATGTGAAAAAAGTGGATCCATTTATTCACCAGATGCAATTGCTGTGCATTTTTCACATTATCCGGAGTGCTGCCTTTTTTCCATATCTATCTATCTATCTATCTATCTATCTATCTATCTATCTATCTATCTATCTAGTTATCTGATATTTTGTGAAAGCAATGCTCTTGTTCACAGTAAAAATTTCTCCATACACATCTGTCATGGATCAACAAAAATGTGTCCGTCATGATAATACGACCGACTGCATCTGTTTTGAACGGATCCGGTTGTATTATCTCTAAAATGGCCAAGACGGATCCGTCTCTAAAACCATTGTAAGTCAATGGGGGGCGGATCCGTTTTCTTTTGCCTGCAGCTCTTTTGTGTGCGTCATGTTAACGCAATGAAACGGTACGGAATGCTTTCTGTTGCACTCCGTTCCCTTCAGTTGAGTTTTGTCCTCATTGACAATGAATGAGGACAAAACTGAAGCGTTTTTCTCCGCTATTGAGACCCTATGACGAATTTCAATAGTTTAAAGGGAAAGCGCAGAAGCAGATGTAAGAGTGGCCTTGCATATAAAGTTAACATACAATATCCCATTCCCAGACACTTTTTCATATATGTAATCTATCTATCTATCTATCTATCTATCTATCTATCTATCTATCTATCTAATCTCTTTGTGCAGTTTAAAGGGTTTCTGTCACCAGAATTAACCTTATTAAACTAGCTTTGTGCTAATGTCAGCTCAACCTAACTAGCCTATTCCTACTTTTTTCTATGCCCCAGTTACTCCAGAAATATAACTTTTATAATATGCTAATTAGCCTCTAGGTGCAGGGGTGGGGGGCATTGCCCCTGCTCCTAGAGCAGGCATCCTCCAACTGCGGCCCTCCAGCTGTTGCAAAACTACAACTCCCAGCATGCCTGAACAGCCTACAGGTATCAGCCTACAGCAGGGCATTGTGGGAGTTGTAGTTTTACAACAGATGGAGGGCCACAGTTTGAGGATGCCTGTCCTAGAGGCTCCGTTCTCCCACCTCTGGCCATGCCCTGCTACACTACATTGACAGGGCCAGGCAGCCTTCACCTCCAACTGCTGCACTGTGGAAAACAGCTGGTGAGCGCCCTTCACTCACTGCGCCTATGCTAAATACTGAACGGGACGGCATACAGAGATTTACACGGCATACAGGGCCGGCAGTAGGAGAACAGCGATGCCTGGCCCTGTCAATCTAGTGTAGCAGGGCGTTGCCAGAAGTGGGAGAACGGAGCATCTAGGAGCAGGGGCAACGCATATTATAAAAGTTATATTTCTGGAGTAACGGGGCATAGATAAAAGTAGCAATAAGCTAGTTAGGTTCAGCTGACATTAGCACATCGCTAATGTCAGCTGGTTTAATAGGGTTAATTCTGGTGACAGAAACCCTTTAACATTTTACAGCTATGTAAACCTGCATCAGAGTATTTCTATATACAGTATATTTATGTACGTGCTGTACAAGCTGAATAATGTATGTGACTAGGAACATGTCTATGCTTTACTTTCCCTCATTTCTGCTCTTGCTAGAAAACAAATGCTTTATTGTGTACTGCTAAGTGGAAAAAATAAATTCCAAAAGAAAAAAAAAAAAGGTAAACTATACTGACTTAGTTTTCCATGTCTGAGATCAGAGATTAGAAACTTGTCTGAACCCATTTATATTGCACAATGTTGGTGGTTCAAAGCATTCGGATCTGCCATCACTTTCATTAAAATCCTGTTACTGCAGGCAGTCATTGTACAATCACTGTACCCATATGATTTGACCTTTTAGATATAATATTTGAATCCTATATTTCAGGGCTTTCAGATTTATAATATGCATTTCCTTGTCTACGCATCAGAAGCTATTGCAATAGCGAGTGTATAGAGTTCACAATGTAATGGTACAGCCATGTGGCAATTTGCTGCAGAAATTTCTGCAGCTGTTCCATTCATGTTAATGGGACTTGCATAAATCTATTTGCTTGTTACCAAAATAACCCCCTTAAAGGGGATATCTCACAAAAAGTATTACTGCATTATATATGTAGTATATATATATAATGTAAAAATTCCTCCCTGAGCCCAAGAAGAGCAAGTGGAGGATGGGAGTGGTAATAGCTCTGGCAATAAGGCCCCTTTCACACAGGCGTGATTTCCGCACGGGTGCAATGCGTGAGGTGGACGCATTGCACCCGCACTGAATCCGGACCCATTCATTTCTATGGGACTGTGCACATAAGCGGTGATTTTCACGCATCACTTCTGCGTTGCGTGAAAATCGCAGCATGCTCTATATTGTGCGTTTTTCACGCAATGCAGGCCCCATAGAAGTGAATGGGGCTGCGGGAAAATCGCAAGCATCGGCAATCAAGTGCGGATGCAGTGCGATTTTCCCGCATGGTAGCTAAGAGACGGGACCCGATCTTTATTATTTTCCCTTATAACATGGTTGTAAGGGAAAATAATAGCATTCTCAATAAAGAATGCTTTGTAAAATGTGGATTAAGGGGTTAAAAATAAAAAACTTAACTCACCTTATCCACTTGATCGCATAGTTGCCGATCTCTTCTGTCTTCTTCAAGCATTCGCAGCCATCTAAAGGACCTGTGGTGACGTCAGATCACATGGTCCAATCACATGGTCCATCACCATGGTGATGGAGCATGTGATTGGACCATGTGATGAGCTCAGTGACCTCATCACAGGTCCTTTAGACGGCAGCTAATGAATAAAGAAGAGATCGTAACTACGCGATCAAGTGGATAAGGTGAGTTAAGTTTTTTATTTTTAACCCCTCCATCCACATTTTACTAAGCATTCTGTATTGAGGATGCTATTATTTTCCCTTATAACCATGTTATATTGGAAAATAATAAAATCTACAGAATACTCAACCTGAAACCGGACTTCAGTGATGAAGTCCAGGTTTGGGTCTGGGTACCAAACACGCCGATTTTTCACACGCGCGTGCAAAACGCATTACAAAAGTTTGCACACGGGCGAAAAAATCGCGCATTTCCCGCAACGCACCCGCCTCTTTTCCTCTTTTCCGGGCGTCAAACGTGACGCCCGTGTTAAAGAGGCCTAACAGTTGAACACACAGGTTACAGTGGCATTTCTCCCACCGATGTTCACTTGGGGCATGCAATTGATAGGAGAGCACACCCTTTCTTTCCTCAGGTCACACCCTGATGCTGGGACTCCTGCCTTGTAGTAGTTAGAGTGCTCTTGATGTTAAGCGTTTAGCAGGGTGCAAGGCAGGCATGTGGAAGCTGTGGCCAGCATATGGTGGAGTCAGTAACCAGGCCAATCGTAGTAAGTAAATATGTGTCTCTTTACTGAAGTGCAGAATAGCAGTAGTAGTACATCTAACAGTATCAAGGCACAATTCATGGTGCAGTTTTTTCTCAATAGCAATGTATGGATAATTCTCTGGGCTTCGGCCTAGCTCTGAGAAGCTTGTACAACATAAGTCCTCTCTCTTGCTCAGCTAAGCGCATCACACCACTAACTAACCAGTTGGTGGACCTGGGTCCATCTTCCAGCAACCTAAAAAGGAGTTGAGTCAAGGTGTTAACCCTGACTTATCCATACAATGCTTTTGGGTGTATAAATACAGTAAATCAGGAAAAAGTTAGCGTTCTTGCCATGCAGTTCCTCTGCAGAACAAGATGCATGTTTTTAAACAGAACAGAGCTGGCTCTTTTCTCTTGAATTTTTCTCCTGCTCGTTCCCTTTCCGACTGTTTGCATAGAAACAGAGCTGTGGTTCACCTAATTAAAGTGCAGTTTTTTTCTTTTGATAATCTGAGGCTCTACATAACAATTTATCAACTCAGATACATTTGGGCATTTTGCTTAAATGTTACCAAACATTTCGCAAAGAACTCTAGTGAATTAGAGTCTGTTCTTTTGGTACGTAGCTTGAACGTTACGTAACCTCTCAGGTAAAGGTGTTTAACCAGAGAAGGGTTGTGCAACAGCACAATTTGGATATGGGAATTTGAAAAACAAAGAAGCCATTGTATACTGAGAGTCTCTGAGGAAGGCTCTATGGGGCCGACATTACACACACACACACACACAAACATGGCCAGTCTCGTACCCCAATCTATCATGGCATTTTCTCCTTACTGGTCAGCATTGAGGGGTGGGCAGAATCCACAGCCTTTGAGGGTTTCTTTTCTGCTTGATCAGTGGCATCAGCAGATGACATTGGCTTTCCGTTGGCTGCTATAAAGATAGCTCTGGCAGATGAGGTAGACAGTGGCAGATTACAATACGGACGTTCTGGTCGGCAGCCCCAGGCCCGGCACCGCTGTGGGGCCCAACACCGAACCAAATGCCCACATACTGCAGCGGGGCACGGGACCACATAGTTCCCTGCCACCGATCACTGCCATAGGCTTCAGGCCTAGTAGGGCCTGAGGCTTATGTGGTAGTGAAATCCCAGCGCAAGCGGGTGTGATGACGTTATCGCGTGCCTGTGCCTGGACGCAGCACTGTGACATGTGCGCGTCTGCCTCATCATGCCTTCCTCTGTGAGCAAGCGCCTGGACATAGTTCAGCATTTAGCTTTTATTTTATTTATTTTTTATTTCATTTGCCTACTTTGGGGGACATGTGGGGTGGGAACACACAGGAGGACATATTAAGAGACATTGAGTACATCGGAGGGAAATTACTATATTGAGGCTTCTGTATGGTGGCAAATTACTATGTGGGGGAAAATTATTAGGGAAGGATTACTATGTGGGGGCTGTGTGGGGGCCGAATTATTATGGGAGGGACTACTATGTGGGGGCAAATTACTATGTGGGACAGTGTGGGGGAAACTACTGTGTTGGGGCAGTGTGGGAGAAATTACTATGTAGGGGAATATTACCATATTGGGCAGTGTGGGGGCAAATTACTACGTGGGGGCAGTGTGGGGGAAACTACTGTGTGCGGGAAACTGCAGTGTGGGGGAAATTACTGTGTGGGGGCAGTGTGGGAGAAATTACTGTGTGGGGGAAAGTGTGGGGGAAATTACTGTGTAGGGGATGTTACTATGTGGGGGCAGTGTGCAGGAAATTACTGTGTGGGGGCAGTGTGGGGGAAATTACTGTGTGGGGGCAGTGTGGGGGAAATTACTATGTGGGGGCAGTGTAGGGGAAATTACTATGTGGGGGCAGTGTGTGGGAAATTACTATGTGGGGACAGTGTGGGGCAAATTACTATGTGGGGCAGTGTGGGGGCAAATTACTATGTGGGGCAGTGTGGCGGAAACTACTGTGTGGAGGCAGTGTGGGAGAAATTACTGTATGGGGGAAATTACTGTGTGAACTACTGTGTTGGGGTAGTGTGAGGGAAACTACTGTATGGGACAGTGTGGGAGAAATTGCTGTATGGGGGCAGTGTGGGGGAAACTAACTTCGCATTTTAGCAGGTCTGACTACATATTACTGATTGTGAACTTGTGACACTTGTGTAGCATGTATGTATGGAAAGCAGAACCACACTACCTAACACCCTGCAGTGGAACCTATCAGCTACACTATATCACTATCTAACCTACACTGACTATCTCCCACTAACTATCTGTATTATATATATATATATAAGCTAACTAACTATCTAATGTAATTAGGATCCAGATGAGTCTGCAAAGCACAGAGCACAGCAATGACACTGCTGTCTCTCTCAGAACTGCAAAATACTGCATACAGTGGCTTCTGGGGAGGTTCTTATATAGTAAGGGGTAGGCAACTTTCCTATTGGTTGCTAGGGATGTTGCTAAGCTCAGACAAAAACATTGCAGCCTGCTCATTGGCCCACAAGCAAGAAGCAGGAAGGGATCATGGTTTCAGATGAAAAAAAAATGTAGAATATTCGCGAATACGAATATGTAGCTAAATCTTTGTGAATTCTCGAAGTGGCGATATTCGCGATTAAAATTTGAATATTCGCAACCAACACTTGTTCATCGGGTGATCCGATCATTTGTGCGCATGCAAAAGTGATTATTTACCGACAGCAGATCGTGCGGCATAAATACGACCCCCTGCCGGCAAACGAGTAAGTATGGGGAAGAGTGATGGCATTAGTGATCGCTCCTCCTCATACTCTAGAGGAGATCGCTGCATGTAAATGTACTGGTCTCCTCCGCTAGCGATCAGCAGATTGTCAGGAAGGAACGCTTCCTTCCCAACTATCTGCTGTAATATCGTCCCATGTAAAGGGACCTTAAGCCACTCCTTATGGGGAGGTTGTAATCAGCCCCACATAGCAAATCAGGCCCATCAACCCTTTAGCAGGAAACATACAATACTATAATTCTCACACATTTAAACCATTTTACCCTACCGCACTGCCCCAGCCCCCCCCCCCACCCCAATTTATTCCTCTGGTCCACTTTCTCCTGCATTAAGAAGTGGATAACCATCCTCAATTACTTCCCTGCTCCCTTTCCCTCCCCTCAGTGCCGGTATAGTGATCTCGTAGTGCAGCATGTGACCCGGCCAAGACATCTTTAATTTATTTATCCCTCCTTTTGAATCCATTGAAATATATAGTTATAGCTCTCTCTATTTGAGGGACTATTTTCTATCCAGGTTATAAAGGGGTTAACAACATAGGATAACAGCTACATGCACTCCTTTTTTGCAGTGCGAAAGCATGGAGAGAAACCCCATGGAAGCACCCCATAGTGCTTCCGTGGTGTTCCATGCCTCCGTTCCGCACCAGACTTGCCGGATTACGAACCCATTCAAGTGAATGGATCCTCCTCCGTGATACGGTGCAAAAATGACTGGGACCTTATATTGCGGACCTGCTGTTTGCGGGTCCCAATACGGGCCTGGCTGGCACATGGTCGTGTGCATGAGCCCTTATATATTCAGTATTTGGTCAGTATTTTTCATCAGTATTTGGAAGCCAAAAACAGGAGTGGAAGCTGCTGAGAAAAGTATAGTGGAAAGATTTGTGCCTCTTCTGTGTTTTGTAGCCACTGATGAAAAATACTGACCAAATACTGACCATGGGAAAATGGCCTTAGGATGCTATCTCATGTGCACAGCCAAGTGATGGGCCCCGTAAATTACTGATCTGCGCATGTGCTTGCCATGGTTTTGTGTTGCAAGTACAGGTGCAGCTTGGCAATTAGCAGTAATGTGGGGTGGTACCCCTGACTTGGACACACGTGTAATAACATCTACCCAGCATCTAATTAATTCATTAATTAATAAAACACTAACAATCTCTGAGTAGTAATTTAATCTTCCCGGTGCTACTGCTGCTTTATTAAAAGGACATTTCATTCCACTAATAAGATGAGATTAGGCGAGCCCAAAGACGAAGATGCTGCACCACTCAATTATCGAATTGCTGCATTCACCACAATTTGACCTGTCCCACCTATCCCAACTCTAAGTTCATCTGGGTACAGCGGGCCCCATCTCTTGGATTGTGGTTTATGGAAGAAATGAATAGACATTCCTGACGTCCTCTGCACAGAATAGAACAAAACACTTAGGGTTGTGTGTCAGAAATGCTTTCATTCCTATCACTGCTGAGATCCAATCCAAGGATAGCTATTCTGTTCAGTGGGCAGATATTTATGGCTTCGTCAATGACTGGGAAGTGGACTTGTTATCTGCTTTGCCATCCCCTTTATTCCTGCCTCTGGAATGGTTCGAATGCCATTGGGATGATGTGTTACACAATACATAGAGAATCCTTTATCTCACAAGCAGGAGTTAAAAATGATTGTTTCACACAAGGATAAAAAGGATTTCTGGCAGGGTTTTTTTTCAAATTGTTATCACGTCTCTAAGCTAAATGTGTCAGTAAAATGTGAAAAATATTGTGTGGAGGAAGAAAGCCCCATACAGGCTGGATAATGATAGATAACAGATGAATAATGAGGCGTGTTAGAACTTTAGGTAGTTCTGTGTTCTACAGATCATTCCCAGGACTGGAGAGTCTATATAATATAATATATAATAAAATATATATTAAATATAATATATAATAACTGCTGTATTATAGTATACTATAATAAAAGGGACCCCATGGGGGTAAAGTGTAAAAATAAATATCAAGATACACAAGGCATAGGAATAAGTCAAAGGAACTCCCTCCTGGTTCATATTATGAACTGGTAGGCGTCGAATAAGGCTGTTAAAAGCCACTGTAGGTTTTACGCCTAGATAATAATACCTGTGTAATATGGCACGGGATGGAACATGCATGGCAGATTGTGCAAGGGCACAGGAGGCAAATGATCATAGGCCTCCACCACAAATTTTCCAGAAAGGAATAAAAAAGATGTAAAGGCAACAATACAAACATTTTAGGATGGATTCACATTGAGTTCTTTGGAGGAGGTTTTTCAAACAAAAGTGGATCACGCAAGTATAATGGTATGGCCACACATTCAGGTTTCCTGATGCAGTTTTGGAAGCTTTTATGAATTCACTCCTGATTTTGACTTCTAAAACTGCATCAAGAAACCTGACCATGTTGGCCGTAGCCTTAGTCCGTCCTATATATTTCCGATTTACTTTGAATCCACTCCTGGCTTTGTCTGAAAACCTGCAAGAAAATCTCCTCCAGAAAAAAAGTGTGAAGCTACCCTTAGGATGATAATAGGTATAGAGATCATTATGCAACTTTTTTTTTACTAAGGATCTGACTCGAAACACTGTTTTTTTGCAAGTAGCTCAGAGTCATGCGGTTGGTCCTACACACTGATTGACAGCCTGCCCTGTCTGCTTAGTCATCTAGAGTTAGCTGTCAGTCAATGATAGGATAGATGACTCCTAAGCCTAGAAAGAGCAGGGATTAATAAATTACAAGTTAAACTGAATGTTTTTGCATAAAACTGTGGGAGAGATTTATCAAAGACTGGCTGGTCTTTGAAATCTCCTTTGCTGCTGGATGATGCGCCTAATTTATGACAATGCACAGGCCTTCTTCTTATATATTAGGCGCCTCATCCTGCAGGCTGTGCGCCAGAATGAAATCTACAGCAGCCCAGAGTTTCCATACATTTCTGTCTTCATTTGGCGCAAATATAAAAAAAATGTGTTGGGCCTTCTGGCCCTGCCCACTACGCGGGGACACCATTGACAACAAAAATTTGTCACTAGGGTTTAAAAAGTTGCAAACAGTGTTTGCACCCTTTTACTCCACTAAAGTGGTCAGGAAGATGATAAACCTACCCTGTGTATCAGTCTGCTCAGCTTCTCCTGCTCTATAACATGTTGGCTGCAGATTGCACTGCATTTTCATGGTGACAGGTTCAGTTTAAGCGTGGTTACTTTCCTGTCAGGAGCTTTAGGTGGGTGGATTCATAGCTGGCCATCATGGTTGATGCAGTAGTGATTTCAACCATGGAATACACTTAATTCAATGTAATAGTACAGAACATCAGAAGATCTTTACTTCCCCACTTTGATGATTTTATTTCACTTGTCTCTTTATGCCAAGGAATATAACTGTACATTTTGCGGTCACTTTTAGGCATCTTTTTAAGACCCTGAAACATAGGGTGGAGTCATAACTGTATAGGCTTAATTAATTAAATCATATCTAATGAATGTCAGGCTCCTCTAACACCCTTTCAATAAGTTCCATTCAGTGGCTCAGAGTTTAACTTCTGCTCTTATTAGCCAAATGCACATTGCTGCTCAGATTCTTGTGACACCAATTATTTCTGGGTAAATCCATGCGAAGTGAACACTGGATGCTGAATCCACACCAGAGACAGGATGGAAAGACTTAGAAGTCAGAACAATGAGCGGCACGGCTTCTGCTGGCAGGAGGCTAATAAGCAGATGACAATTTCAGGGTATTTGGTCAGGGAGAATCTCTTTAGGCCATGTTAGGACCTCCATGTCCTGCCAGGGATTCACACAATGGTTGTTTGTGCCCTGGAGACAAAAAGTCCACTCCCTGGAGATGTTCACAAGGACATAATGATCATCAATACTGTCTTTTATACGTGACAAGAAAATGCTTCCTGTGAGCAGCACCAAGGTGTCCTGAAACTCTAGGAAATCTCTAGTATTTGTAAGACATTTCAATACATACACTATGGTGCACTTTCATATGTTTCTCTGTAATACATGGTGGCATTGGTTGCCTATAGCCCTGATGGCCCAGTCTGCAAATCAACTCACACTGGTGTGATTCAATGTCTATGAGATTCATTGTACAGGCAATTGACTATGAAGAAAATCAGGATGTAATGCTTCAGACATCATACGCCAAGGATTTCATAATAGTAACATAGTATATAAGGCCGAAAAAAGACATTTGTCCATCCAGTTCGGCCTGTTATCCTGCAAGTTGATCCAGAGGAAGGCAAAAAAAAAAAAAAAACTGTGAGGTAGAAGCCAATTACTCCCTGGATCAACAAACCCTCTCTAGTATCTGTAATGTAGTCCTAGCCTGGTTGATCAACCTAGAGGCATGTTTAATTAAAAAATAGGGATCAACACTGAGACCATCCTTAAATAACAAAAGTGAAAAGCCACAGCTTCATTGACAATCAGTGAGAAAAAGTAGATGTATGGATGGGTCCTCTACACCAACACTACTGATCATCATGGAGCAAGAGAAGCACATGGGCTCCCTCACTGTCGCCATGGACCACAGAAGTATTATGACATACTGTTAGCATAAATTTATGTTCTTGTAAACTATTTTGTTACGAATATGTCACTTGAACAAATTTGTCTTACAGCTACTCCCAAAGGTGTTCTTTTCTCCCATCGAGCACATCTTGGACATTATTGGTTGACAATTGCAAAAGAAAGTTCCAGCAGTGGATCTTGATGATTTGTGTGCAGTGCATTCAGCGTGGTAGAATATTCCTCAGACAAGCATTAATAACCCCATTGATAGCATGCCAAGGCATGTAAGTGCGTGTATTTATGATCATACTCGATATGGAAAAAATCAAGATGTTTTGAATATTTTGTTTCTATTTTTTATCATTTGGACATCATTCCATGACTTTTCCATTTTAGTATTTCAACTTTTATTGTTGTGTAGAGTATATTACAAAGTTTCTTATGGTCGCTTGTACTATTGATTTAAGCAAAGTTGTGTGAAAAGTTGATGGCCTAGTGCAGGGATGGGCAAACTGAGGCTCTCAGCTGTTGTAAAACTACAATTCCCACCATGCCCTGCTGTAGTCTTTGCATGCTGGGAGTTGTAGTTTTGCAACAGCTGGAGAGCCGCAGTTGTGTCCATCCCTGGCCTAGTGGCAGCTGGTGTGAATTAACATAAATTTAACTTAAACATTGCTGCAGACCAACCTCTTTTATGGCAGGGATATTACCTAGTGGCAGAGACCTCTCTCAATAGGATAATGTGTCCTGCCACACTGCAAAGACACTGTTCAGGGATGGTTTAAGAAATATAAATAAGAGTTCAAGGTGATGACTTGGCCTTCAAATTCTCCAGATCTCAGTCTAATCCTTGGAGGCCTCGTCTCACAACTTATAGGACTTAAAGAGGTTATCACATGATTAGCGTAAAAATAAAATCAGACATCATATAGTACTTGAAAATATCTTTCTAACAAAGTTAGAAAGAACCAGCCCTCAACCAGCCAGTACCTAACATGCTTGCAGAGCTCTCTTGTCAGTGCTCCAATTGCTCTGCTATATTTTCTACAGGCTGGCAGATCATTTTCTACAGGGACTGTCTTTTCTCAGGGGGTGTGCCCTTTCTTAGGAGGCATGTTCTTTCTGTTGTAGCTCTCTCCCTGTAATTGTCACAACTGCTAACTGCTGTTGGCAATTGAAGCATGGAACTGAACGTATGCGGACAGCCATCCATCTCAGCAATTGGAAGGAGAAATAATGAACAGTGCAAACAGCAGGTGGCGCTATACATATACATTTTATTGAATAACTCAGTGGCCATGCTAAATATTTAATTACATGCAATTACAAACATTTTCAGATTCAGGTGCTAGTTTGAAAAATGTAGAATATTTTTCATGGAACAACTCCTTTGAAGGATCTGCTGCTATTGTGTTGATGCCATGATACCACACCTTCAGAGGTCCTCGCTTCAGTTTGTCAGAGCTGTTTTGTCAGTAGGAGGGAATGCACTTTTATGGTTGAGGCTACATAGAGAGAGTCATTAGTTCATTACAATGCATCCATTTTCGGCCATCTAATTTGTGATACCAGGAATGGGGTCAGTGGAGTTTGGCTTCACATGGAGTAGTGTTCTGCTTACTCAGCTGATATCTCAGTGTCTTCAACATGACGTGAACTTTACTGCCCTTCAAACTCTTGCATTTGGCAGCCATTTGCCTTCAAGTTGTTGTAGCTGTCTATATTAGTCATGATTGGCTTTTTTAATGTGTTTCCTAAGTACTTTTGTGTTTTAATTGTTTGTACCAGCCCTGGAGAAGTATTATTACTTATTAATACAGTGTCATTCACAGTGTAACACTGTGCTCCAAATATTTGCTAGACCCTCTTCATGTCATTATTTGCTTCTCCTTCTTCCTTTGATCTTCCCTTTCTCAAGGAGCTGTAAGACTGTACTAAAATGTGAAAAAAATGTTCCCAAGATAACCTCCCGCAAGGCTTGTAATTAAGAGCCTGGTGTTAATGGCCTGCTACAAATGCACAGAGCAGTTACACAAACCTGTTTTATTATTTTACAACAATGTTGAATTTTCATTCCCTCCCAGTAGTAGCAGAGCATTGTGTACTTTTAGGATTTTATGCCACCAAGAAACCTAAAGCTGACATTTTTATCCTATCCTGTTAGGCTACTTTCACACTAGCATTTTAGTTTTCCGGTATTGAGATCCGTCATAGGGGCTCAATACCGGGAAAAAATGCTTCCAGTTTTGTCCCCATTCATTGTCAATGGGGACAAAACTGAACTGAACAGAACGGAGTGCTCCAAAATGCATTCTGTTCCGTTTAGTTGTGTTCCCATACCGTAGAGCAAACCGCAACATGCTGTAGTTTACTTTCCTTCCTGGGATGCGGAGCAAGGCGGATCTGCCATGACCCCCAATGCAAGTCAACAGGGACGGATCCGTTTTCTCTGCCACAATAGAAAATGGATCAGTCCTCCATTGACTTTCAGTGGAGTTCATGACGAATCCGTCTTGGCAATGTTAAAAATAATACAACCGGATCCGTTCATAATGGATGCAGATGGTTGTATTATCAGTAACGGAAGCGTTTTTTCGGAACGCTGCCGGATCCAGTAAAAAGCTAGTGTGAAAGTAGCCTTAGGGTACTTTCACACTAGCGTTAAAGTTTTCCGGTATTGAGTTCCGTCCTAGGGGCTCAATACCGGAAAAAACTGATCCGTTTTGTCCCAATGCATTCTGAATGGAAAACAAGCAATGCATTCTGAATGGAAAGCAATCCCCTAGGGGATGATGTGCGTGAGAGTACTAGTGATGAGGTGCCAAGGATAATAGTATTCACGGTTAAGTTGTCCCTTGGGGCCGGCGTGCAGTGGATGGGAAGACAGCACAAAATCTTCTGGGGCACTCTCGGTTGCAAGGGAACACCAGCCAGATGTTGGTTAAGGTGCCCTTGATGGTACTTGGTGCTTAGGTGGCTGGGGCCCTGTGTTCGTGGCGCCAGCACCGTTAGGTGCAAATGTTGAGAATAGTAGTAGAAATGATGATATAGAATAAGGAGACTAGAGCTTTTAACAAACTCCCAGTACTTTACTAAAGTGGATCCACGGGTCATCAATGTGCGCTAAAGTCATTTACAACAAGGAGGCTTTTACAAGGACTCCTATTAGTTCTCAGAACTTGCATAAGGAATAGTCCTCTGTGACAATCAATCTTTCTCTCTCTTAATTCTCTGAGAATTGGTCATCAATATAAATCGCTGAACAACCCCTTTAAATAAAAAAAATCTGGTCAAAGCTTTTTTAGCAACAAAAAACACATAAAAATGCTGCAAAAAGTCAGTCCGTAAAGTCTCACCTTGACATCCCATTTCCATATGACCTATCAGGTCTAGAGATGAGAGAATTTAATATTTTGAAATTCTTTCACGCTTTGTTTGGTGGTAAAAGCAGAATTGCGTTATGGATTCCGTTACCACGGACCATAACGCAATTCTATGATGGAATGCATAACGGAATCCTTTATTCATTCCGTCATAATAGCAGTCTATGGGCTGCAAAACGGATCCGTCCCGTTTCCGTGACGGACCGTAACCTCAATATGTGCATCTTATGGATGGAATAAATATTCATGTTTTATTGAAATTTAGAGTGCCGTGACCCACCATATATACAACAGGGCAAGTGTGCATGTTTAAGGAAAGAAGAAAATAATCTTCTGCCAGGTAGCTCTGATCCAATCTGCCCCCTGTAGTATAATGTCCTCTTATATATATTGCTCTCCCCCTGTAGTATAATGCCCTCATATATATACTGCTCCCCCCTCTGTAGTATCCCCAGTAGTGTGTATATATATATATATATATATATATACACACACACACACATATATATACATATATACACACACACTGTGTCCCATTCTCCGCCACCGTGTAAAATGCCGGCCACTTTTCTTGCTGCCCTGAGTCGTCCTGGTGCAAGCAGTCATGATGACATTACCGTGACTTATCTCTGGAATGAGGCCCTTAAAGTGAACGAAGTGACCTAGAGCTTATCTGATATCCTACCTATATTTCACCAATGTCTCAGGGGGAGACAACCCCTTTTAAGTCCAAAAACTGTGCTTCCATGCAATATTACAGCAAATCACGGCTGCTTTTAATTTGTGTTTGCTGTATATAACTTAAACTTAATGAATCAATAAACTGATAATACTTACATCAGGCAACTAATGACTCAATTTTCCTTTAAGTACAAACATTTTTTTCTTCCATAAATATATTTTGTAGAAATATTAAATTAAAATTTCACAAACCATTTATTCTCCATTTCTGAGAACCATATAATTATTCAGGAGCACACCCTGTACTGAGGGTGGCTACTTTGGTGTTCATGCTGTTTATTCCCTTCATGATGCATCATTCATTATAACTAGAGTTGAGTGAATTTTATTAGACTTGTATTTTAAGTTCGGCGTCCAAAGTTCGGGTTGGGGTTATCGAAGAATCCCGTTATGGATTCCGCTACCACGTACCATAATGGAATTTTGAATCTATAAGGGGATTCTTCGAACTTTGGACGCCGAACTTCAAATACAAGTTCGTTCAACTCTAATTATAACTAGAGATGAGCAAATTTCTAAAAAATTCGATTCATCTGGTCCGCTGAATATTCCGAAAAAAGTTGCTATGATCCGAATATATTTGCGGCGAATCGCGGTAGAAAACGGCTATTTCTGGGCTACAGAGAGCCTTTATAAGGCTGTAGAACACTTTGCCTTGCAGTAACACGCATAGGGAGTGTGCTGGGGTAGTGAAATAATACTGTGATTCAGTATGACAGGCGACGCTATTAGAATCACTGCACACTTCACGTATTTGGGCAGTCACGGAGCCAAAACTGACCAAATAACTTAAGAGTAAACTCAGCCTTACAGGTCGATGTTAGCATCAAGAAGAAGCGCGCTCCTTTTACACCCTCGTCAGCTGATTCCACATACATGTCTACAGAGCCTGTTCTATTAAACGCTTATACAAGTAGAGCACCCCCCCCCCCCCGACAGAGTGGAGAGGGTGTTAGCAGTAAGTTTGTGTTGACGTCCCTGATTATTTTGCCCTTCCCCTGACCCATCAGAACAATAACCCCCCCCCCCAAAAAAATGGATCCTGTTACTTGGTCAGCATTTGCTCAATAATCCATCAGTATTGCTAATGCACAAAATAATAATTTAATATTGTAAAATTCGGTGTCTCCATGAGAAATCTGCAGCGTGGGGGCCCCGTGTCGGCTCCTACACACTTTCAAAATAGTCCTTCAGCGGGGCGAATAGATGCCAGGTGACCAAGACGCTCCATGACCTTCCAAAGAGCAGCTGTCGGGAGCAGCAGTTCATATCTGGGATCTCTGTATAGTGCAGGGGGAATGCAAAAACAGTCTCCATCTCCGTGCACCACAGGATGCCCTCCTTTTCATTTTTATGATGACTGGGAACTCGTAATGTTTTCACCGGGCGAAGAGACCAGGGGGCCTGGTCGGTTGGTTTGAATCTTGACTAACTTTGCGACTCATCCGGGCTCCAAGCAATCTTAAAGCTTTGTCTTCTTCTCATTGTCCGGCTCCTAGTAGAGGCCTGTTCATGCCAGACAGGTTTACCCCAGAAGTATCTTGGTCAAGGAGCAGCCAATACCACACTTGCATGAATCTTGACAGGATTTGTCTCCAGGTGGAGAGGAATTTTTTTTTCTTGGCATGCTTTCTCCATCGCAACACCACATTGTTGAATAAACAGACTGGCCAATTCTCTCCTGTAGTAGGTAAAAATTAAATTTTGTTAGTAAATTTATTAAATATTTTATTATTAAATTAATTATATATAATAAGGATGCCCTCCTTTACATTTCCCTGAAGGCAGGTTGCCCCAAGAAGTATCTTGGTCGATGAGCAGCCAATACCACAGTTGCAGAAATCTTGACAGGATTTGTCTCCAGGTGGAGAGGAATTGTTTTCATTGCATGCTTTCTCTATCGCAATACCACATCATTGAATAAACAGAAGACTGGCCTATTCTCTCCTGTCTTAGACAACATGTAATGTTTATTAGTAAATTCATTAAATATTTAATATTAAATTGAACCAAAACTTGATTAAAATTATAAGAAAATATACTTAAATTCGCCAAAACTGACCAAATAACTCAAGTATGAACTCAGCCTTACAGGTCCATGTTAGTGTCAAGAAGAAGCGACTCCTTTTACACTCTCGTCAGCCGATTCAACATAGATATCTACAGAACCTGTTCTATTAAACGCTTATACAAGTAGAGCCCTCCGACAGAGTGGAGAGGGTGTCCGCAGTAAGTTTTTGTTGATGTCACTGATTAATTTGCCCTTCCTCTGATCCATCAGAACAATAACCCACAAAAAAACTGATCCTGTCTGGGGAGCATACGCCTTCACTCAAGTCAGCATTTGTTCAGTAATCTATCAGTATTGGTAATGGAAAAAAAAAAAAAAAAAAAAAAAGAACAGGAGTGGATCTAAAACAGATATGACACTTGAAGGTAATATTTGCATGTCTTCTGTGTTTTGTACCCACTCCTGCTTTTGGCTACCAAATTGTAAGCCATTTCTGATGGGACCATACAGGCCTTACAGCTGCTACACAGAGAGGATCCGTTGTACGTCTCATTTTCCCTTTCTTCTGACGGATCAGAAGAAAGGTCAAATAAATGGTGATTTCAAGAAGCCCAAACAAGGACAATAGCAACCCTGTCATAGAATAGGAAGGGTGGTAACAGCACGAGGTCCACAGAGTGGCCCTATGACATAGTGGTGAGGTGGAAGCAGCATGAGGAGACCACCAAGTGTCACAATGACAGGGTCTGGAGGTGGCGCCAGCATCAGGAGGCCACAGAGTCGCACAATGACAAAGTGTGGAGGTGACAGCGGCAGTATGATTAGGCCACAGAGTGGCAAGGTGACATAGTGTGGAGATGGCAGCAACAGCATGATATCACAGAGTGGCAAGGTGACAGTGTCGACATGGCAGCATCAGGAGGCCACAGAGTGGCAAGGTGACATGGTGTGGAGATGGCAGCAACAGCATTATACCACAGAGTGGCACAGTGACATAGTGTGGAGATGGAGTGTCTAATTTGATGCATCAGGCATTGGTGAGTGGAAATCCTGGCTGATTCACGCCTGATTTATCCTGACAAAAGTAAGTATCTCCCCATTTTGGGTGGACAGGCGAGTTCTTCTTGGGAAACTATGGCTCCCGCTGCACTAAACACCCGCTCTGATGCCAAACTACTGGCGAGGCAGAACAGTTTTTTCAGGGTAAACTTCGGCCAGTTGCGGCCATAAATCTAGTTTGGCTGCCCAGTAGTCCAGCGGATCTTCTATGACGGCTGGCAGGGTGCTGTCAAAGTATGCCACCACCTGCTGGTTTAGGTCCTGCTCCAGGTGAGTAGTTTCTTCACTATGTGGGTGAGGAAAGCTCCTCTAGACTCAGGCTGCTAGTGCTGCTGTCACTTGCGACGAAGTCGAAGATCGAGTCAACCAATCAAGAACTGCTGGGTTGCTGGTCAAGACACGACCGCTAGCTGACATGTGGAACTGAGGCTTTGGGAAGAAACCCCTGCTGCCACGCCCCCTTACTCTGCTATGACCTGTGCCTGTGCCAGAATTATTTATGCCTCTGACACTCCCCTGTGCAGGGCCTGGCACTTCTCTGTCTGACATACTTTTAGCTGAACTAAATAAAGTAAAAGCAAATTAAAACACCCCTAAAAGCAACTAAAGGATTTGAAATTGGCAACGAAATTATTACAGCGTAAATTACAGCAAAAGTAAACTGCATACATATTTCTCATATTGGACTAAGATAGGCCATTACACGATTTCTAAGTAAATAACAGAAAAAGTGAACTGCGAATATTTTTCTCTTTTTCTCTAGAAATATATGGTAATAAACGCTTTCAGTGCAAATAACACCAAATGGGAACTGCGTCTATTTTTATCGTATTGTAGTGAAATATGACAATAAACACTTTTATTGCAAATAACATCAAATGTGAACTGCATTGATTTTTATCGTATTGTAGTGAAATATGACAAGAAACGCTTTCAGTTCGAACAACAAAAGTGACCTGCGTATATGTTTATCTTTTCCACAGATAATAGCCACAAAAGGCTTTTCAACATAGCACTTGCACCCCAATAATTAATTGCTGGAATGATAGAGCTGTATTATGAGACTATCTGCATCCCTAAGGCCTCTTTCACACGGGCGTCACGTTTGACACCCGGATAAGAGGCGGGTGCGTTGCGGGAAAATGCGCAATTTTTCTGCGCGAGTGCAAAGCGTTTAATGTGTTTTGCATGCGCGTGGGAAAAATCGGCATGTTTGGTACCCAGACCCGAACTTCATCACTGAAGTTCGGGTTTGGGTTGAGTAGAGTATTCTGTAGATTTTATTATTTTCCCTTATAACATGGTTATAAGGGAAAATATTAGCATTCTCAATACAGAATGCTTAGTAAAATGTGGATGGAGGGGTTAAAAATAAAGAAATTAACTCACCTTATCCACTTGATCGCGTAGTTCTGATCTCTTCCTTCTTCTTCAAGCATTAGCTGCCGGCTAAAGGACCTGTGATGACGTCACCGAGCTCATCACATGGTCGAATCACATGGTCCATCACCATGGTGATGGACCATGTGATTGGACCATGTGATGTGACGTCACCACAGGTCCTTTAGATGGCAGCTAATGCTTGAAGAAGACAGAAGAGATCGGCAACTACGCAATCAAGTGGATAAGGTGGTTAAATATTTTTATTTTTAACCCGTTAATCCATATTTTACTAAGCATTCTGTATTGAGAATGCTATTATTTTCCCTTATAACCATGTATTGGACTCTGGAGCAATGGAAGAAGGTCATGTGGTCTGATGAGTCCAGATTTACCCTGTTCCAGAGTGATGGGCGCATCAGGGTAAGAAGAGAGGCAGATGAAGTGATGCACCCATCATGCCTAGTGCCTACTGTACAAGCCTGCGGGGGCAGTGCTATGATCTGGGGTTGCTGCAGTTGGTCAGGTCTAGGTTCAGCAATAGTATGTGCTCCAAGAATGAGGTCAGTCGACTACCTGAACATACTGATTGACCAGGTTATTCCATCAATGGATTTTTCTTCCCTGATGGCACGGGCATATTACAAGATGACAATGCCAGGATTCATCGGGCTCAAATTGTGAAAGAGTGGTTCAGGGAGCATGAGACATCATTTTCACACATGGATTGGCCACCACAGTCCAGACCTTAACCCCATTGAGAATCTTTGGCATGAGTTGGAGAAGGCTTTAAGCAGAGGCCAGACTCTACCATCATCAATGCAAGATCTTGGTGAAAAGTTTATGCAACACTGGTTGGAAATAAATCTTGTGAAATTGCAGAAGCTTATCGAAACTTATGCCACAGCGAATGCGTGCCGTAATCAAAGCTAAAGGCGGTCCAACAAAATATTACAGTGTGTGACTTTTTTTGGTGGCGACTTTTTTTTGGACAGGCAGTGTATATAACGTGATTTTTCATTATTCCTCATTAACTTTTTAAGTCATATGTGATTACCGTTATACATTTAATGAATTTAGGAAGTATATAATTTCTAGCAAGTTTGCAGTGATGCTAAATAAAACTCCAAAGATCTTAAAGTCAGATTAAAAAAAAAAATCTGGGTACAATTTTTTTTTAAATACTATTATGGAGGAGAATTTCTTGCTATTTGTAAAAATAAATCCCATTTTATTCTTTATTGCATTCATTCTTGTAAAAGGCTTTAGTGTTCATGTCTTCATCTTTTATACCAATTTACGAAGGCATAGGAAGCACAGGGGTGTGCTGCAGTGGAACATACAGATAATTAAAAGATGGAAGAAGGATTATCGTTATGTTTACTCATGCTTTCAGAAAACCTATCCTATTAATGTTCCAAGGCTTTTTTAAAAAAATCAAACATTGACTCATAAAGAGCCCTTGCCAATAGATGGCATCAAGATGGTTCTATTTCTCCGGAAGATTCCCCTTTCCATAAAAGATCAGTTATAGAATATTCTCCAGCCAGACTGAGTAAAATCTAGAGTAAAAAAAGTAGAGTAAAATGTAATCTGGCTGGCATCGGTCTACTCTGTACACTTCCAGTAAAGAATTCCCAAACATTTTGGGCAGAGCTCTATATGTATTTAAATAATGGTGGAGAAAGTCAGCTTTAGTAGGCAGTGGGTAATTAAAGGGGTTATCTGGGAATTTGATATTGATGGCCGAACCTCAGGATAGGACTTTAATATCCGAACAGTGGTGTTCTGACACTCAGCACCCCATCAATCAGCTGTGTGGGGCAGTCATCATCACCTGAAAGCATAAAGCTCCATAAACTGTGTAGTTTCCAGTGCCATCATACTGCATCTTAGCTCTCATTCACTTCTGATGGACAGTACCCCAAGATGGCCACTACACTGTGGACAAAGCACTTCTGCTTCCTGCTTTACTGTTTTTTTTCCGGTGCTGATGGCTGCCCAAATGTCTGTTGGCCCCATCGATCCAACAACTAGCAGTCTTACTCTCCTAAATAACTGCTTACTCTCCTAAGTAACTGCTAGTTTGCACGATCCATGAAGTCAACACAACAATCCATTATCAATGACCCCAATCATAAGGAATGCCATGGCATGAGTGTTATTATTCAAGACAGATCATCCATGTAATGCTCTGTATGTTAACTCCAAAATGTATGGATTCACCTTAGTACTTAATGCTCCCATTGAAATTTATAATGTCATGGTACCTAACAGGATTATAGGGAATTCCCACCTTTGAAATCCCAGTAACACAAAAAAAGACTTTTTAACTCCATGGGATTTCTTTTGCCTGTAAACAGGATCTTATGTGCGCTTACAAAAGAATTGTTAGAAGGGATTGAAAGTGTATTAAATCTGCAAGACCCACAGCTAAGCCAGAAACCTTGATCTCTTATAAAACAATGTTTGGGTCCCTTGCCCTTGGAATGTCACTGAGGGCGACAAATGCATTAAGGTAATACATTTATGCATGGAGTTCCTTTACACACTGCTTAAATCTATCCAGTTTTTTATGAATGTTATTAAAATTTTGACTCATGAAAATGCAGAGAGGGGGGTGTTGAAAAACTCGATAATTAAATGTCAAAGACTTAAAAGTCTTTTATTCTTAAAATCCTCATGACCAATAGAGGTTTCCTGGTAATAAATGACTATATTGAAAGAATCATACTTACCTTCCTCCACAGCTCCAGTCCTGCACTCTGGCTCATGCTCATCCATCTTCAGCTCCCTGGCTTGTCTTCTTCTGGCCAGGTATGGACATGGTCACCAGCACTGCTGCAACCAATGACTGACTTCTGTGGTGAGGTTTCCCCAAGTAGTACGTCACTGCTGAAGCCAAGGATATGCTAAAACAGTGCAGGTAACCATGTCCATACTCAGCTAGAAGAAAACAAGCGAAGGACCAGATGGACAAGTGAGAGCCAGTGTGCAGGACTGGAGCTGTGGAGATCAGGTAAATATGATTTTTTCAATAGGTGAGGCAGGCTATGAGGCGTAAGTAAAATGTCATTTATTACTGTATATTACATAATAAGATAACTCCAGGATACTCCATGACTTACTGATCGATGGTGTTCCTACCCTAGGAACCCCCAGGTATCCTTAGAATGAAGGGGGCACAGAGATAGTTAAGGAGTTACGACCTCTTGATTGATTTTACCCACATGGTGCTACTCCTGGCCTCCTTGTGTGCAGGAAACTGCAACATAACAAAGTTACTTGATTTGAGCCGTTTTGTACTTACAAAGAAGTTGAAACTAGCTGATTGGTCATCATGGATGCACGGACGTGCTGCAAACACCGCAGTACATGAAAATCAGTAGAGAGTCCAACGTCCAAGAACTTGAAGCTTTATTTCAAATCACATAAAACCCAAAAAACAGAAAAGATGAAGTGTTTATGCGTTTTGACCTGCCACGTGGTCTAAGTCATAAATTGTAATGTAGTTACCTCTATAGTAGATAGTTGAAAATCTACTGTGTGAGAGAATTGCTGAATGTACTTTTGTCCTATTATTCCCATTAAATGATAGAAATATCCTTTAAACATGAACATAGCTGTACAATGCAATGTATCCTTATTTAAGTTTTGGATTTGTTAAAGTGTACATACAGGTAGGCCTGGTGGGCCAGATACTGAACATAGCAGGGTATCACATTATCAACAGGAGGTAATACAATTTTGTTAATATTATGATGATTATTATTATTATTATTATTAGGGATGTCCTGATACCGGACATTTGCCGAGTACTTGTACTCGTGCAAATGTTCCCGATACCGCTGCCGATACCGGAAGGCAGTGCAGTGGCGCTCGGGGACTGAAGCGTGTCCCGGCTGATCGTTGTGGGGGCGGGACCTCTGTGTGGTGGCTCCTTTCTGTGCCCTGTGATTCACATTACCGGCACCCGACCTCTAAAAGGGCTGCGATCCGCGCAATTAACCCATCAGGTTGAGGGGTTAATTGCGCGGATCGTAGCCCTTTCAGAGGCCGGGTATGTTTCAATTTGCATTGGTGGCACAGTGCGCCCTCAACCCCCTCTCCCTCCCCAGTATAAATCATTGGTGGCAGTGCGCCCTCCCCGTCCCCCCCCCCATCATTGGTGGTGCAGTGGCAGTGATCGGAGTGAGAAGCATCATACTCACGTGCGCCGTGGCCGCCCGCTCTCCTTCTGTCTGTGCGGCGCATTGCTTATAGCATTAGCAATGCGCCACACAAATAGAGGGAGAGCCCGGCGGCCACGGCGCACGTGAGTATAATGCTGCTCACTAACTGACTATGGCAGCCAGGACTTCAGTAGCGTCGTGGCTGCCATGGTAACCGATCGGAGCCCCAGCATTACACTGCTGTGACTCCGATCACTGCCACTGCACCACCAATGATGGGGGGACGGGGAGGGCACTCTGCCACCAATGGGGGAGGGGGACCCTGTGGCCACTGCCACCAATGATGGAAGGGGAGCGGGACCCTGTGGCCACTGACACCAATGATTTTAAAACTGGGGAGGGAATTGAGGCTGGGGAGCTGATGAGAGACTGGGGGGGGGGCTAATGAGAGGCTGAGGACTAATGAGAGGAAGAGGCTGGGGGGCTGGTGAGAGGCTGCTGAGGCTAATGTGAGGAAGAGGCTGGGGGGCTAATGAGAGGCTGGGGGGGGTCTAATGAGAGGAAGAGGCTGGGGGGCTAATGAGAGCTTGGGGGCTGTTTTTTTGGACTTTTGGTTAGTCAGTGGTCACAAAATAAATGTGTTATTTATTTTATTGTTAAAATTGGTATCGGTAATTGGTATCAGCGAGTACTTAAATAAAAGTATCGGTACTCGGTCTTAAAAAAATGGTATCGGGACATCCCTAATTATTATTATTGTTATTATGTGCACATCCTAGTTGAGCAGTAGACTTTGAAAATAATATTTATAAAAGAGTGTGGCCACCAACCAGTAACAGCTATGCAGGGGTAGGTCAGGGTGATGAATGGACTAAGGCTACATGCACACGACCGTTGGCGTTTTGCGGTCCGCAAACCACGGAACGGAACGCGGCCCATTGTAGAAATGCCTATTCTTGTCTGCAAAACGGATGGATCTTTTGCGGCCCCATTGAAGTGAATAGATCCGCTCCCGAGCCGCAAAATATGCGGCTCGGACGTGGACCACAACAACGGCCGTGTGCATGAGGCCTAAGGAACTACAAATACATGTATCACGTCTGATATAGAAGGTAACAGATGTGTGGCGCAGAGAGGAAGGAAGGAGGGTACCCTTTCACTAGAGAGAGAGAGGAGTGGTGACCTCTAACTCACCTAGCACTGGCACGTGGCTGCCCTGACAACCCTAGATGGGCTGGTAACCCGTACGCTCATCATCTGCCTTGTCCCTGGCTTGCCCTGAAAGAAGCCCTAGGTAGTGAGTGGGGTGATGAGAGCACTAGTCCTCACCACTGACACCTAGGGTAACAACAGGAAAAGGACAAACAATAACACCACATACAATCCCCGAAGACAACAAACAGGACAGAACCGGCGATCTGACAGCACCAGTTCCAACTGTTCCAACAGCTCCACAGCAACTCCAACTCCACCAGAGGTCAGAATAGAAAATCTGGAAGGAAGGTTTATATCTGGCAACAAGGGAAGTAGAAAGGGAGAATATATAGTAGCTGGGAGTGGCCGACAAAGAACAGCTGAAAGGAAAAGCTACCGATTCCTAAATGGCACAAAAAGGATCGCAAATTAAAGCAGGAAAACCTGGACCGGAATCCATTCCCACAACTAGGTCATGGAGCGATCCCTTGAAATTGAGCGAGTAGCCACCTGCTGCGACCTTCTGACCCCAGGCACAACAGGGTCAGCGATAGGTCGGGACACCCTCATGACAACATGTAAGCACATCAGAAACTTGGGATTTGTATGTATAACTTTGTGGGGTAAGGGGACCAAACAGATGGCGAAGGCAAGTTATCCTTCATCGTTGGGCAAGATGTACAGTATGCTTATATGTTGGTGGACCTTCTCCTTGGCTAGCATTGTCCAGTGGCTAATATATGCAGCATGCCAGGCCGCAGTGGAAAACATGTGAAGCTACAGTGGGCCGATGGAGGTAATAGTCCATTTAGATTACTCACGGTTAGCAGATGCCTCCCTGGTCGGCAGTGCAGTGATCAGGAAGACAGCACAAAATCCTCCGGGGCACTCTCGGTTGCAGGGAACACCAGCCAGATGTTGGCTGAGGTTCCCTTCATGGTACTTGGTAATTAGGGTGCTTTGGTGGCTGGGCCCCTGTGTTTGTGACGCCAGCACCGTAAGGTGCAAATGATCAGTGTAGTAGTAGAAATGATTATATAAAATGAGGAGACTAGAGCATTTAACAAACTCCCAGTACTTTGCTGAAGCGGATCCACAGGTCATCAATGTATGTAAAAAAAAAAAGAAAAAGTCACTTACATGTTTTTTGCCTTCCTCTGGATCAACAAGGAAATAGGCCGATGGACAAATGTCTTTTTTCGGTCTTATATACTATGTTACTATATGTTACATCAAGGCAGCTTTTACAGTGATTCAGATTAGTTTCCAGAAGTTGCATAAGGAGTAGTCCTCTGTGACAATCAGTCTTTCTCTCTTAATTCTCCAGGTAGGAGGGATGAACTATATCTGCTGTACTGTATGATCATATACTTCTGTATTCTTTTCTAGGAATACTATATTCAGACAAATGGCCTTTTTGTCTTTGATAATGGTGGGCAGCTTGTAGCTTGGAATCTCTCCACCTGATGCAAAGGAGACTAGAGTCTGATAAATGACAGTTACCTTCCTTTTTCAATATTCTCATTCTCTCTCTGAGTTACCTGGTTCTTCTGTAATCCCTTCTATCGGCTGGTGCAGGGAACTAATTATCGAGTTTGGATAACTCGACAAAATGGGTGCTTAGGTTCAGCTTGTGCTCAGACTGACCTTCTCCTTCCTGCTGCACTGTGCAGGGTGGAGTCAGCCTTGGGAGGCTTGTTAGAACCTCCCCCTCCCTATGCAACTATATCAGAACTCCTCCACAAGCACAATTTACTCTGATGGGCCAGCCCTGATCTCAGCCTATTCTTTTGTGATGTATCCTCAACCTATCTCCCCTGCCTTCTGCGTGTGAGAAATTTCCCCTTGGCAGCACTGTGTGTGGCTTTGGGCCCAATTCAAAATTCAACTCGAGAATGGTTCGGTAAGAGGTGTCAGTGAACTTAAATTTTACGCCAACAGGGTCACAGCACTTGACGGTTACAGACAGAAAAAGTTAAAAGGTTTGGTAGTTACAGAAATGAGTCACTGTACTTTTATACAATTTAATTTAATAGAGACTGGTGTAAATAAAAAATGTCAATCACTTCATTTAAAAAAAAAAAAAAGCTACCTACATATACCTGAACAAAAGATGTAAAGTTGGTCACTAGGGGTCTCGCTTCACTTAACTTGCAGTCCACTGCCTGACAGTTTACAGGAAATGGGGACATGTTAGATCTAGCTGAGCTCCTGAACCTTATAGAACTGTTTCTACACTGCTTCTGAAGAGCATATAAGCTCCTGTGTGTCTGTATGTGCTGAGCTCCATAGAAGGAAACAAACATAGTGGGAAATAATGGAAAAGTGGTCACTGCAAACAGTACTGACAGATCCTAAAGAAGAGAGACTCCCCCTGCTTGTGAGAGAAATGCATCTAGATGTACAAGGGAAACAGGGAATAATATGGCTGAGGAAGACTTTAGGGAAGCCCAAAAAGACCTGCTTCTCCAGAGTTAGGATTCTACACTGAAGCACAGCCATTATGCAAAAAATTTTTAAACTCAGGTATGCTTTAAAAGGCACACAGCTTGGAGGTTAATGAATAGAACAGAACAGTATATCATTGTGGAAACAGTGTATTGGGTGTTGTTTAACAAGCTCCAAAAATGTCCTGGGACAGTATCCTTGGACCAGATGGAACCCTTTGCACTCTGTCCTCCTTCTCCTTGACTTGTCCTCTGCCTTTGACACTGTTGACCACTCCCTTCTGTTGCAAACTCTCTCATCTCTTGGCATCACTGACCTGGCCCTCTTGGATCACATCATACCTCACAGACCGGACATTTAGCGTCTCCCACTCTGACACCACCTCCTCACCTCATTCCCTCTCTGTTGGTGTCCCGCAAGGCTCCGTCCTAGGACCCCTGCTCTTCTCTATCTACACCTTCGGCCTGGGACAGCTTATAGAGTCCCATGGCTTTACGTATCACTTTTATGCTGATGACACACAAATCTACCTCTCTGGTCCAGACATCACCACCTTACTATCCAGAATCCCACAATGCCCATCTCGCATATCCTCCTTCTCCTCTCGCTTTCTAAAACTTAACATGGATAATACAGAATTCATCATCTTTCCCTCATCTTGCTCACCCCCCCTCAACAGACCTATCTATCACAATCAATGACTGCACACTCTCCCCGGTCAACCAAGTCCGCTGCCTTGGAGTGACCTTGGATTCTGCCCTCTCCTTCCGACCACACATCCAAGCCCTTTCCACCACCGGCCGCTTCCAACTCAAAAACATCTCCCGCATCCGCCCTTTCCTCAACTTTGAGTCGGCAAAAATGCTTGCACATTCCCTCATCATCTCCCGCCTAGACTACTGCAACATTCTCCTCTGTAGCCTTCCATCTAGCTCTCTCGCACCCCTCCAATCTATCCTCAACTCTGCTGCCCGACTAATCCACCTCTTACCCGGTTACTCCTCTGCCTCTCCCCTCTGCCAGTCCCTGCACTGGCTCCCCATTGCCCAGCGAATTCAGTTTAAAATACTAACCAACACATACAAGGCCGTCCACAACCGGTCCCCTCCCTACATCTCTGAGCTACTTTCCCGATACATCCCCAGACGCAAACTTCGATCCTCACAGGACCTCCTTCTCTCCTCTCCTCTTCCCACACTCGCCTCCAAGATTTCTCCCGGGCATCCCCTTTACTCTGGAACTACCCCAACATATCAGACTCTCACCTACAGTGGAATCCTTCAAAAGAAACCTGAAAACCCACCTCTTCAGACAAGCCTACGACCAGTGACACTGCTGCCTCTATACCGCCATGACCAGCTTCACCCTCGCCTACTGTGTCCTTCCCCCATACCATGTAGATTGTGGGCCCTCTGTCCTTCTGTACCAGTCTGTAACTTGTCTCGTTCATGCTTAATGCAATTGCCTGTATTATGTATGTGCACCGCTTATGATATGTACAGCGCTATGGAATTAATTGCGCTCTAAAAATTAATAATAATAATAATAATCTGGGCCACTATCTTCAAAGCCTAACCAGAATCACTGCATTTCCTGCTGTCAAAATTATATACAAGGACTAAACAGAAAAATGGTGAAATATTTTTAAGTAAAAAAACAATTAATACACCCTAACTGATTTTGTATTATATGTCCAGTTTAAATTTTTGGGAAAATAAATCAAGTCTCAGGGAATGTACTTTAAAAAATACTTTATGATTTTAACTTTTCATCACAAGGTTTAAGACTCCCTTTTAACTTGAGATTACTTCACTCTTTGATCCCAGGCCAACAGATAAGTAAACATTGTGTGGGACACAGAATACTGTATATAAGATTTGCTATTACAATGCTCCAAGAAGAAAGTTGCCAAGTTACAAGCTATTACGCCTTGATTTTAATTTTTTTTTCTACTATTTCTAATCCTGAGCCAAGACTAACAGTAATTCATTCCGTATGTGATTTTAGTGCTTATATATTGATCCTAGTATTAGCTGCCATGAATTTATATTTCTGTACAAGGAAAATGATACCCAATGTGGATTACACAATTGACGTAGTCATTGCCTAATATGAAACTGCATCTATTTTTGTGTGTGCCCTTACATATCTAGGTATGTTTACAATATTTTCATGCAGAAAAAAAAGCATTATGCCCCCAAAACATATCAGTACTTTATATTATGTAAGCATACAGGTATTTCCACACAGGGTAGATTATTGAAAGAAGAACAAAAAATAAATAAAAATCTTCTGTTGATTTTGCAGTGGATCTGCTGAAAAATATTCAATAAAATCATCTTTACCTGCAGATGTTGATGCAAAGAGTGAAATTGTATCCAGGGGAGTAACGATCGTGGTCGCAGAGGGTGCCACCGAGACCGGGCCCGGCGGGGTAGGGGGGGCGGCACAGCCCCACAACCTGCCGCAAGTGATTTTAATTTTTAATGGTTTAATGGTTGGCAGCACAGCACTGCACAGATTAGTTACACCCTTAGCTGCTAACCACCACCCCCAGCCCCTCCCCCGCCCATTTTTTATTATGATGAATAATCCAGACCTGCGAAATCAGCGAGGACGGGTCTCACGGGATCATGCGGATTGACGCGGGCCTGTGGCGCACGCTGGATGATGGGATTGTGCAAGACGGCGGGAGTGGAGAAGTCTCAAAGTAGGTAAGTTGTTTTCTTTTGTATGTGTAAATGTACACATACCACCGGCTTCATACTCAGGAGGGCAACTGGCAGTGCGGCACAGTGGCATGCCGGCACAGAACTGGCAGCAAATCCTTCATAGGCGCCCGGCCTCGGGGGCAATATCATGTAATATAGGGGCAAAATGCAAAAAATGAAATAATATATATATATATAGATATATATATATATATATATATATATATATATATATATACACACACACACACGCACACACATATACACACACACATACATACACAGAGTGGGCAAAATGTATATACATACAGAGAGAGCAAAATTATAAAATAAAATGAATAACAAAAATTAAACACCTACCTGTTCTATTTAATATTGTACTACAACGCATTCAAATCTATAGTGGGTGGGGGTTCGGGGGAGGCCCAATTCAAAGTTTTCCCTGGGGCCCATAGAACTTTAGTTATGCCACTGATTGAATAGGTTCCCCTTTGGCTAGTTTCACACTAGCGCTTAGCATCCAGCAGGCTGTTCCGGCAGGGTATTCTCTGCATTCCGGCATAGCCGGAACAGCCTGCAAGATATTAAGCACTAGTGTGAAACTAGCCTTTTGCTCCCTTTAATGGTTTTCTGAATCATACCATTCTTGTACAGTGTCTACATCTCTGTTTAGGTTATGGCCTCACCGTAAAAAAAAAAAAATTAAGATCCAGAGCAAAAAACGTCTTTTGTAATATATCTTCCATGACGGCCTTGTATTTGGCTTCTCCTATGACCTTGTGCACAAGACTCACACATAAATACGTAGATTGTTATTCATTACAGGCGCCTCTCCTTCAAAAGAGGAATCCCACTCCAAGGATGATTGCACAAAGGGCTCCTCCAGAGGGAGTCACCTACCGTACACAAGCATCGTCTGATGACACTTCCTCTGTAGTGTGTTATTTATGCCTTTGTATATTCTTTTATCGGTAGGGTGTATTATAAACAAGTGACGCCCGTTAATACAACACATTCTTATGATGCTCTGTAATAATACAGCTTTGCTGCACCACTATGTCAACATAAAGCTATACATATGTATGTATATATTGTCGCCTGACTCACTGTATATCCTGTGGCACTCTCTCAGAAGCCGACCTGGAATGTTCCCACACATAATGTATGATTTTCTTATTTTCTGCTATCTTATATATATTTAATACATACTGCTTCCCTTTGGGGAATTTTGACTGAAGGATGAAATTCATTTAAAAACTATGCAGCATTAGATCACCACATGTTCTTCCATAAAGAAGTCTATTTAATCTTCGCTCCCAGGCAGAAGGGAGGTTAACATGCAGCAGACGGGGGATTCTTCCTCTGTGTGGTAATGTATAATACCACAACTACAGAGAGAAAGAGAAAAAACAATACAATTAAGATAAAACCGAAAGGCTTTACTTGGATTTGTCATGAGAAATACTTTACATTTTTAAAACCAGCACCTGGATCTGAATACTTTTGCTTTTCCATGTAATTAAAAATTTAGTATAGCTACTGAGGTATTCATAAAAATGTATCTGTATAGCGCCACCTGCTGTTTGTACTTTTACTTATTTCTCTGTCCACTTGATGAACATCACTGAGTTGGACGCACATGCTCAGTTTCATCCTACAACTGCCACCCGCTGTACCTACTGTTAGAAGGTGTGACAGATACAGGTAGAGAGCGGCAGCAAAAAGGACAAGCCCCTGAGCTGTGATAGGGGGAGAGCTGCAGCAGAAAGCACACATCCTTTTAGAAAGGACATGCCCAGGGAGATGCCAGCTTGAAATAAATCTAACAGAGCGACTGAAGCAATGAATAGGGAGCTCTGGATCCATGTGAGGTAAAGGGCTGGTTCTCGCTTAGTTAGAAAGAGATTGTCATGTTCTATATGATGTCTAAATTTCATTTTTCACATTAATCATGGAAACACCCCTTTTAGGGTTTTCCAGGATCAATACCAGATCAGTGGGGGCCACAGCTCTTTGAAGGGGCCACAGGGCTTGTCCATGTGCAGCATAGTAGTGGTTCAGGCTATTGCAGCTTCGTGAATTGGATGAAGCTGTAGCACCCTGCACTACTAGACGGCATGCATATAGATGGACCATTGTAAAGAATGAAGCTGCAGTGCAAACACAATCCCTGTGGCCCCTTCAAACAGCTTATTAGGTAGTGGGGGTGAGAATCAGACCTCCACAAATCTGATATTAAAAGGGGTTGTCTCATCATGGACAATGGGGGCACATCGCTAGGATATGCCCCCTTTGTCTTATAGGTGGGGGTCCCACTGCTGGGACCTGCACCCATATCGAAAACGGAGCCCGCAAGTGAAGGAGGGCGCACTGCGCAGCCACCCTCTATTCAGTTTCTATCGGGCCGGCGAAAATAGCCGAGCACTGGCTCGGCTATTTCTGTTGGCCCCATAGAAATGAATGGGAGCAGGGGACCGTGGGACCCGCTCCTATAAGACAATGGGGGCATATCCTAGCGATATACCCCGATTGTCTATGATGAGACAACCCCTTTAATGGCCTATCCTAAGGACAGGCATCAATGTGTTATTTCCAGAAAGCCCTTTAATAAACTATTGTGTCATTACCAAGATATTCCTCAGCAGATGTGGAACACAGCAGCCATGATATTACTCTGTTGCAGATTTACACAATCACTGTAGTTTATCACTATGATCATGTGCACAGATCTATAGATGGAAAAATTAAATATCTAGGATGTCACTCAAATAAATCTTAACCCCTTGTGTCTGTAGTAGTGGACTTATTTTTACTGTCTGATTTATGCACATCACTGCATCACTGACCTTTCTCATCTGCCTATGACCATGACCTTGCTCTATTGATTATAAATCCATGCCGGCTGCTCCACCCTTGTCTTGTTATATTGACTTTGATAGTTTTGCTTCTAGCTATGACCTTGTCATCTGCAAAATTGTCAGCAATTCTCTAAGGAAATTTACCTTCCGCTCTCTGGCTTCAAATTGACAGCTCCCGGTACGACTCATCTGTGCAAAGTTATACTTTCCAATTTTATTCCAGATATGAAGCCATATTATTCTCGTACAAGTTACATCTAACCTAAATGGATGTCATTATTCAGACAGTAAATAAGGCTATTAATATAATCCTCTGTCAGAGGGAAAAGAAGTTCCTCCCATGCTTTTCTTCTACTGTATATGATGAAAACCTACTAACCTACCTAGCACTAACCACTGCAGCACTGGAGCCTAGTAGACATTGATGTCTCAAGATCAGATTAGTGCAGGCCAACTCAGGCATGGAGTTTAATGGCTTCTGTCATCAGAAACATGGACCTAAAACTATCTCACCATCAGTGGCGTAACTAGAGTTCTATGGGCTCCAGGGCAAACTTTGAATTGGGGCCCCCCACCCAGCAAGCCTCAGCAAGCCTCCACCCAAGCCTCCTCCCCACTCCCAAGCCTCCACCCACTCCCGGTTTGAATGTGTTCCAGTATTCTGGAACAAAGATTCCCCACAAGGCATAAACCTTCTTGACCTATATCTTGGTAAGTCACCTAAAATGAAAAAGATAATAATCACAGTATATTGGCTGTGACATTCATCTGCCGTGCCAATGCCATCAAATCCATCTGGCCCAAACACACACACTTCAGACATTAATTAGGCATCCAGATACATCCATTATCAGAAATCCCTATCCCCCCCTTGGCCTGAAACAAGTATGTGCCCCACAGCAAATTACTAAATACTACCTACTAGTTCCTCAGTGTTCTGTATCTGTAATGTTGTTGTTCAATACAAGGCAATGTCACAGCCTCTGCCTTGTCGCCCGCTCGCCCTCCTCTGATGCTCGGTCGACAGTAGGACTGACCTGCACCGCACTAATTTTAAATCCTCTCTACTCTGTCTCTGTGGGTGGGCTGTGGCTGCTCGCTGCGCCATTGCAGTTTCCGGTTACGGCTGTGATCCCGCGAGACACGGCACGGGAGGGCTGGGGGAAAGCCAACAGGTAGCATCCGCAATTATCGGATAGGGAGGGGAGCGGAGGGGACTGTAGGAGAGGGAACTGTCTGTAAGGGAGGGCCCATCGCCATTGCCGCACTTGGAAAACTTGCGGCCAGCTCGGCCTGGCCGCACCCCCGACCCCCTCCACCCGCGCTGTCATCACAATTCACAGGCACCCTGACCCACGCTACTCAAGACAGTTTTAAGGGGAGTAAGGACTCCTGGGGCTACTATGTCAAATGTCCCCCAGAGTTCTTGTATGACCTTATGGGGGACTCAAAGTGTAAAATAAAAAGATAGTGTTAAAAAAAAAAAAAAAATTTAAAAAATAGAAAAAATAAAAATAAAATAGACATATTTGGTATTGCCGCGTCCGTGACGTGGGCTCTATAAATATATCACACCCCTATGATCCACCCTGTCCGATAAACACCATAAAAAATAAAAATAAACACTGTCAAGAAAAGCTATTTTTGTCATCTTATATCACAAAAAGTGCAACAACAAGTGATCAAAAACACGCATGTCCCACAAAATGAAACCAATAAATCCATCACCTCATCCCGCGAAAAAATGAGCCCCTACATAAGAAAATGCTAAAAAAAAAAAAAAAAAACTATAGCTCTCAGAACATGGAGACATTAAAACATAATTTTTTTGTTTTAAAAATGCTATTATTGTGTTAAAGTGAAATAAATTAAAAAAAGGATACATATTAGGTATCGTCGCGTTTATAACAACCAGCTCTATAAAAATATCAGATGAGCTAACCCCTCACATGAACACAGTAATAAAAATAAAATCAGTGCCAAAAAAGTCATTTTTGGTCATCTAACATCACATAAAGTGCAATACCAAGAGAGGAAAATGGCTTATGCCCCCCAAAATAGTACCAATCAAACCATCACCTCATCCCGCAAAAAATGAGACCCTAACTAAGACAATCAGTCAAAAAATAAAAAATCTAATGCTCTCTGACTATGGAGACACTAAAACATTTTTTTTGTTTCAAAAATTCTATTATTGAGTAAAACTTAAATAAATAAGAAAAAGTAGACATATTAGGTATTGCCGCATCCGTAACAAACTGCTCTATAAAAATATCTCATGACTTAGCCCCTCAGGTGAACGCTGTAAAAATAAATAAATAAGCACTGTGCTAAAACAACCAATTTTTTTTATCACCTTTCCCTTTAGGCTGGGAACACACCTAGGCGTTTTTGGATCAGGCGTTTTTTTGAGTGTTTTTTCCGCGGAAAACGCGCGTTTTTTTAGGCGTTTTTGTATTTTTGCAACGCGCGTATTTGGGGCGTTTTTTGATTGACAGCTTACAGTTTGCTGAAAAAATGAATCCCCACCCAGCAAAGGTGGGTGGAGATTCTGCCTTTCTGCTGGGTTTTACTACAAAAACGCGCGATCATATGCGCGTTTTTGAAGCGGAAAACACGCATATTTTCTTATATGCGCGTTCCCATGCTTTTCAATGGGTGCAAACGCTTGGGCAAACGCCCCAAAGAAGCTCATGCACAAGCGTTTGCGTTTGGCGTTTTTCAGCGCGTTCAAACGCGCTGTAAAACGCTCAAGTGTGAACCATGTCCATTGGAATACATGGGTTTTCACTTGTTGTGCGTTTTTCAGCGCGTTTGAACGCGCTGAAAAACGCTTAGGTGTGTTCCCAGGGTTAAAGTGTAATAATCAATGATCAAAAAATCATATGCACCTAAAAATTGTACCAATAAAAACATCAACTCTTCCTGCAAAAAATGAGCCCCTGCACAAGACGATTGGCCAAAAAATAAAAAAATGGGGTTCAGAAAATGGAGACACTAAATTTTTTTTTTTCAAAAATGCTTTATGTAAAACTGAAACAAACTGAAGCAAAAAATAAAGTAGACATATTTGATATCATTTCGTCCGTAACAACCTGATCTATAAAAATAGTGCATGATCTACCGTGTTAGATGAATGTTTTAATAAATAAAAAATAGTACCAATAAAACTGGCACCTTATCCCCTAGTTTCCAAAATGGGGTAAAATTTTGGGAGTTTCTACTGTTAGGGTGCATCAGGGGGGCTTCAAACGGGACATGGCATCTAAATGAGTTCAGCAAAATCTGCCTTCCACAAACCATACGACGCTCATTTTCTTCTGCGCCCTGCCATATGCCCTTATATCAGTTTACGACCACATGTGGGGTGTTTCTGTAAACTGCAGAATCAGGGTAATAAAATGATGCCATGTTTGGCTGTTAACCCTCGATGTGTTAAAAAATGGATTAAAATGGAAAATCTGCCAAAAAATTAAATTTAGAAATTTCATCTCCATTTTCCTTTAATTCTTGTGGAACACCTAAAGGGTTAACGAAGTTTGTAAAATCAGTTTTGAATAACTTGAGGGGTGGCGTTTTTACAATGGGGTAATTTATTGGGGGCTTCCACTGTGCAAGCCCCATAAAGTGACTTCAGACCTGAACTGGTCCTTAAAAAGTGGGTTTTAGAAATGTTCTTAAAATTTTTAAGAATTGCTTCTAAAATTCTAAGCCTTCTAACGTCCTAAAAAAATAAAATGTCATTTACAAAGTATCACTTTTGTTTTAAAAGCAGAGAAATTGAATTTTTTTAAATTGCGAATTTTTCTAACTTTTTGGTAAATTTGGGATTTTTTCATAAATAAAGGTGAAATATATTAACTCAAGTTTATGACTATCATGAAGTACAATGTGTCACGAGAAAACAATCTCAGAACGGCCTGGATAAGTAAAAGTGTTCCAAAGCTATTACCACATAAAGTGACGCATGTCAGATTTGCAAAATTAGGCCCGCTCAGGAAGTGGGCAAATGGCCCGGTCTGGAAGTGGTTAAGAAGTTGAAGAAATCCCAGCAAAACGTGACTTGATGCTCATTTAGGAATCTATTGCAAAAGAAACAGTATGTCCCATATCCATTACGCGATTTCTTCCGTTTTTGAACGTGGTTTTTGTCCTATGCCGTGCAAACAGCGAGTGCTGACCATTTTTCTGTTACTGGAAGTGGTTAAGGACTATCCCGAAATTTCTGGATGGTTGGCCACCCTGCTTGCTTCTCCCAGAGGCTCTGCTCACTCCTCTTCATGCAGCGCACCCACTAGTTTCATTGACACATCATGCCTACTTTGCCCTGAAGTCTTCAAAAGTCCCGCCCCTGCCGAATACTTTTTAGGGGCCAGCGCAGTTGCAGTAAACACAGGGGTTCACCGGCGGGGCCCTGGCATGAAATGAAGAGGCGTGAGCAGAGCCTCTGGGAGCAGCCTGCAAAATAGCACCACCCTCATTGCTCCTAGAGCTTCATTTGCATATTACAGCAATTGTCTCAGGAATGCGGACTCTGATGGGACCGAGACCATGATCTTCAGCTGTTAAGGGCTCATCTCTGTGAGACAGTTTTAGGTCCATGTTTTTGATGATAATGTCCTTTAAAGGGGTTTTTCTTGTGGACTTGACAGTGCTTGAAGGGACTGCTGTACCGTTTGAATGAGCATTGCAACTTTTACACAGTACAACAAACACAGCACCATACATTGTATAGCTGCAGTTTTTGATATTGCAGAAGCTTAGTCCAATTTGCTTGACTGGGACTGAGATGCACAAAAGCCACATAAGTGATGGATGGGATCTCAAAGCCTGAAGAGGAGGCCACAATGCTTAACTGAACATAGCGACCCATTCCAACAGCTGATCAGCTGGAAGTCTCCCTCTTACCCACAATCATACATTGATGACCTATCCTGGGTATAGGTCATCAAAACCAAAGTCCCAAAAACCTAAGTTCAAGTAAAGCTTGTATTTCAGTCATTTAAATTCCTGCTCATTCTGGACTTTGAAGTCAGGGAGGCAGTCTTATCAGTGATTGACAACTATCTGTGTATACACAGTCAGAGGGACTGCTGTAAATCACTGATAGGACCTCCTCATTGATTTTAAGGTCCAGAGTGAGCAGGAATTTATATGAATGAAATACAAGTTTGAAAAAAGAGAGTACAGACAGTCAGCACCACCTCTCCACTAGTCCTGCGGACACACAGGTCAATGGGTAACAGATACAAAACAAAAGAGTAAAATAATCCACGGCATTTACCAATCTTCATTTAATCCATTTGTTGAGATATCAAAAGTGCACAGTGCATAGGGAAAAAAAATCACATATAGCAAATGACCACCGGCCTACGGTCGTTTCGCGTCTCCTGGCGCTTCCTCAGGGTCTAAAATACAAGTTTACTGAACCTCTCTGGCAGGAACCCAAGATCTCTCTTCGGGTCCATACCCCTTCCAGTGAATCAGGTACTGTAAGGAATTACGCACCCTCCTGACATCCACAATCTTAGACACCACATACTCGACAGCATCACCAACAAGAACCGGCGGAGGCGAGGCCTCCAACGGTACAGCAGGTTCTAAATACTTTATGAAATACATTATGAATGTGGAACGACTCGGGCAGCTCCAATCTAAACGATAACGGATTAATGACCTCCGTGATCTTATACAGTCCAATAAAACAAGGAGCAAATTTTCTAGAAGCTACTTTGAGAGATAGATTCTTGGAGGACAACCATACTTTATCCCCAACCTGAAAGTTCACTCCCTTGGAACGTCTCCTATCGGCCTTAATTTTTTAAGAGCTTTGAGCCTTTTCTAGGTTTGATTGAACTCGGGCCCAAACTGTGCACAGTTCGGAGGAGAGTTTATCCACTTCAGGGTTAGAGGAGGAGACGGACGACCCAGAATGAAAAGGGGGATGGAAACCATGGTTACAAAAGAAAGGAGAGACCCCAACAGAAGAATTGACACGGTTATTCAAAGCAAATTCAGCCAACAGAAGAAATTTGACCCATAATTGCTGGTCATCAGCAACGTACAACCTCAAGAATTGTTCCACAGACTGATTAAGGCGTTCAGTCTGCCCATTACTCTCAGGATGGTAGGCGGAAGAAAAAGACAATGAAATTTTACACCTTTGACAGAAGGCCCTCCAGAATTTGGACACAAACTGCATACCCCTGTCAGAAACAATATTTTCCAGGATGCCATGTAAACGAACAATCTCTCTCACAAAAATAGACGCCAAGGTTTTTGCATTCGGAAGTTTAGACAGGGGAATTAAATGAACCATCTTGCTAAACCTATCGACCACTACCCAAACCACAGTCTTACCCTCCACCAGCGGTAGGTCAGTTATAAAGTCCATCGAGATATGGGACCAGGGTCTACTGGGAATGGGTAGGGGTCGTAAGTTACCAGCAGGGCGAGTCCTAGGTGTCTTAGACCTGGCACAAACCTCACAGGCTGACACGTAGGACTTGACATCCCTGGTCAGAGTGGGCCAACAATAAGATCTAGAAACCAGATCCTTACTGCCTTCAAAACCTGGATGTCCACAAAAGGCAGAATCGTGACACTCCCTCAACACCTGGAGACGAAATTGTACGGGAACAAACAACTTATCTGTTGGGGTGGATGCCGGTGACAGATGTTGTTCAGTCTTAATGCGAACCGAGATATCCTGGGTTAGAGCCGCTAAGAAGATGTTTGCTGGTAGGATGGATTCAGGCGGTGCCTCAGTGGGTTGAAAAGCATGGAAGCTCCGAGAAAATGTGTCTGCCTTCACATTTTTACTTCCCAGCCTGAACGTATTGGAGAAATCAAAACGGGTAAAAATAGAGCCCACCGGGCTTGCCGGGGATTCAACCTTTTAGCAGACTCGAGAAACATTAGGTTTTTATGGTCAGTGACAACAGTTACCCAATGCCTTGCCCCTTCCAAAAAATGCCTCCACTCCTCAAATGCCCATTTAATAGCCAGCAGCTCTCTATTCCCTATGTCGTAGTTTCTCTCTGTGGGAGAGAATTTCCTGGAGAAGAAGGCACACGGTCTCAGATTAGTGAGGTAGCAGGACCTTGTGAAAGAAGTGCTCCTGCACTGTCCTCGGACGCATCCACCTCCACAATAAAGGGTCTCTCCTGATCAGGCTGGATCAGAATGTAAGCGCTACTAAATGCCTTTTGAAAGTTTCAAATGAAGAAATGGCCTTGGTAGACCAATTCTCCAAATCCATCTCTTTCTTAGTAAGGTCGGTCAATGGTTTAGCAAGTACAGAAAAATTCATGATAAATTTACGATAGTAATTAGCGAAACCCAAAAACAGTTGTAAGGCCTTTAAGGATGAAGGCCTTACCCATTCCTTAATTGGCAAAACCTTACCAGGATCCATCTTAAAGGCGCGAGGAATCAGAACATGCCCTAAAAACAGTATCTCCTGTACACTAAAGACACATTTCTCTTGCTTAGCGGATAGCTGGTTCTCCCTCAACACCTCTAATACTTGTTTGACATGAGGCACATGAGATTCAAAATCAGGAGAGAATATCAAAATGTTGTCAAGATAGACAATAATAAATTTACCTAATAACTCCCTAAGAATATCGTTCATTAAGTTTTGGAACACAGCTGGGGTATTGCTGAGTCGAAAAGGCATCACCTGATATTCAAAGTGTGCTATCGGAGTATTGAACGCTGTTTTCCATTCGTCTCCCTCCTTGATTCGGACTAGATTGTATGCCCCTTTCAGGTCAATCTTGGAAAACCAGGTTGCCCCCAGGCTCTTCATAATATAATCTGCCATAGCCTTGCGTTTGGGCTTAGAAAGATTATAAATCCGCCCTTTATGGCGCAATCATAAGGTCTATGGGGGGGTAGAACCTCTGGAGTGGGGGATGAGAATACATCAGAATATTCCTTAATTACTGAGGGTAATGTATTAGCCTTTACTGAAACCCCAGCATGGACCACGGATAAGCATGAGTCACACTTAGGTCCCTATTTCACCAATTCTCCTTTGGACCAATCTATTGTGGGGTTATGTAAACGAGGCCAAGGCAACCCTAGTACCACCTCAACCAGTAGGTTCTCTAGGACTAAAAGTGAACATCTCTCGGAGTGGCATACACCCACGGTTAGAGAAATTTCAGAGGTACATGACCTCACCGTACCACCAATCAGGGGAGTAGCATCAATGGCCATGACATGGATAGGTGTAGGTAAAGCAAACATCGGAATACCCCATTTACTAGCATATCCAAATCCCCAGAGAAATTGTTATAGGTACCAAAAGCTTACATTTAGAAAAATTAGGGTGTACCTGGTCTTTAGGTTGTCTTGCCTTAGGTGACTTGTCAGAGAGAACCCTCTTAGGACACTTGTTGATCTAATGGCCAGGATCTCCACAGTAGAAGCATTCTCCACGTCCGCAATGGAGATTACCCCGGGTCATGGCAACCTGCATGGGTTCCTCGGTTGAGACCTCAGGGTTGTCCCTGGAAAAGGCCTCTGGCTGGACCACCATCTGAGAACAGAACTGTCGTTCTTGTCGTCTCTCTCTAACTCGTCGGTCAAGTCGGAAAACTAGGGTCATCATCTCCTCTGAGGTCTCTGGGACTTGATAACTGACTAATAGATCTTTTTAAATTATCAGACAGACCAGATCTAAACTGACTCTTCAGGGCTGGTTCATTCCATCCAGAAGGAACACACCACCGTCTGAATTTGGTGCAATACTCCTCTGCAGGGAGATGGCCCTGAACCAGTGTCCTAAGAGCCGTCTTGGCTACCAGGGCCCTGTCTGGTTCGTCATAGAGGGTACCCAGGGCCTGAAAAAAAACCTCCACAGAAGTTAGACAACTGGCCCCAGGAGGTAACGAGAATGCTCAGTCCTGGGGATCACCCTGAAGTAGAGAAATGATAATACCCACACGTTGGCTCTCGGGACCGGAGGACATGGGGCGCAAACAGAAGTAGAGTTTGCAACTCTCCTTAAAGGAGACAAACCTCTTCTGATCAGGTGAGTATTTAGAAGTCCAACAAATAGCCAGGAACTAGAATTAACAGGCAACCTGTGGTCAGCAGGCTGCCTGTATTTATAGTGGGGTCTAAGGGTCATGTGACGTGACCAGCGTCACATGACCGACAGACTAGTCGCGCACCGAGTGATCAGATCGGCGCTCAAGGCAGACCTGGGAGCAATGAGCATCCTCACTAGCAAAACCGCCCTTGTAACGAGGCCAAACACAGATCCTCGCTCCTGAAGCTAAGCAGCAGGTCTGTGGCTGATGGCAGACTGAGTGCGCCTTTGGTGCCCTGTGAAGGTACCCAAGGAATTTACTGAAAATCATTTGATATTGTCCACAAAGTTTACTCTTAGCTTTTGGCAAGGGAGTCAATTATAAGCAGTAAATTTAAAGGGCTTCTGTCATCAGGAGCATCATTATTAGACTGGCGGCAGTAGTCACATCATCCTGCCTGGCCCTGTCAATCAACATGTGGAGGGCACGGCCAGAGGAGGGAGAATAGAGCCTCTAATTTATCCTAGAGGCTCATTTGCATAAAATAAAAGTTAATTTTTTCACAAAAACTAAGGCACCTAGAAAGACGGGACAAGACTGTTAGCTTCATCTGACATTAGCACATGTCTACAGTCAGCCAGTTTAATGTAATAACCATGTTCCTGATTATAGAAGCCCTTTAAACATAACTAAAGAGATGAGATGATAAAATAAGTCGTCTTACTAAAGTAAGTGGTATTATTTACTAAAAGATGAACCGATCTCAAACATCTATACCTGAATAAGACACACAGGTTCTTCTCTAATATTATTTAATTCTAAATCTCTTAAAGAGGTTGTTGCATGAAGCCCTTTCACGTGTCAGCCATTTATTTTAAGTCATGGCATGTAATACTACATTTCCTCAGCAATGGCCGCTGCAGGAGAAATGTACGGCTGGTTGAAGTTCCCCTGGTGGTTACAACTGTTTTCTGGGATTTTTAAAGGGGTTGTCCAGGCTGCAGAATATTGATGGCATATCCTCAGGACCGGTCATCAGTATCAGATTGTCGGGGGCCTGACTTCAAGCATGTCTGTCAATCAGCTGTTTGAATATCTGCAACCTGGACAACCCCATTACAGCTAGAACCTGCACTTACAACCCCTCTTATCCTATCAGTTGGGGAAAATGCCCTTTAGGGTACATTCACACGACCATATGTAACTTGCAGTCTGCATTGGAACTTATTCTATCTACTTGCAGAGCGGACATACAATGGGTTTGCAAAAAAAAAAAAGATACAATGCGGATGTCTCTCATACTTTGCGGTCTGCACAATACATACAGCCGAGAGAATAAGTAAATTATTTTTTTGCCTAAAATAAATCTTTAGTACTTGAAGCTCACAGCTATAACTGCAGGGCTATGTCTAAAGATGAATTGGGGAAATTAGATTAAAGCCGCTTTGGTCAACCCTTGTGATCTCTTCTACGTCATCCGTCTATTTGGCAGAGGTTATGGTCGATAAATACAAAAACAGGATGTGCCGCCACTTATACGGTGTCGCGATGACATGAACACGTTATTAGGCTTAAAACCAATTTCAAAGATTAGTATGACTGTGACAAGTAGAAAACTGTGACACTCACCAATATGTTTATCTGCCAACGCTCCGTGATAACTTCAATCCTTAGAGGAAGTTTAGTATGGAAGAGCGTTTGAAGGAGAAAGTGCATATTTCTTTGACAGTAGAGTCCTAATTAACTGGTTACCATAGAGACCTATCCGTAGTTATCATTACATCAGTGAGGGGGATATTCATGCCTTAAGGCAAGGGTGGCCAACCTTACAGACACAAAGAGCCAGAAAAAAAAACTGCCAGGAGCCACAAGCTAGACATTCACACAAATATGCGTGCACACGACAGTATTACTGCAATTGAGTTTTCAAACATTTAAAAGTGTATTTAAACCACCTTTCCTACCTATAGTGTAGACAGCTTTAGTGAGACTCCTGGCAATCTTTGATTTTCACAATGTGTTTTAAATCTGGCTTGTATTCAGTCGTTGCTACTCGAAGCAATTCTTTCAAGTGTGTCAGTAAGAACAGAGCGATGCTTTTATTTCCCATGTTTTAGGGTAGAAAATACAGATTCACAAACATAGGTTGAGCCAAACATTGACAGAAGCTTCAGTGCAGTTTGTTTTACATTGGGATACTTCTCCATAGGCACAATTTTTCAAAACTCCAGGGTTCCCTCACTCAGAATTGAGCGGAAATAAGTCGGTCATCTTCCAAAAGTTTAATCATCTCAATTTGAGTTGTTGCTTCATCTGTCACTAGCGGGGGTTTCAAACAATCTGAATTGGCAGCAAAAGTGTTAAAGGGGTTGTCCAAGTTATATTTATTGATGACCTATCCTCAGGATAGGTCATCAATATCAGATCGGTGGGGGTCCGACACCCGGCACCCCCGCCGATCAGCTGTTTGAAGAGAAGGCGAGCGCCGTGCCAGCGCTGCCTCCTCTTCATTGTTTACCTACTCGCCGTTGCATCTGCAGCGGTGAGCAGGTGTAATTACACCCAAGCCGTTCCATTCATTTCAATGGGACGGCTCGTTCCTATACAAGTGTATACTACAGAGCCGTCCCATTGAAATGAATGGAACGGCTTGGGTGTAATTACACCTGCTCACCCCTGCAGATGCAACGGCGAGTAGGTAAACAATGAAGAGAAGGCAGCGCTGGCACGGCGCTTGCCTTCTCTTCAAACAGCTGATCGGCGGGGGTGCCGGGTGTCGGACCCCCGCCGATCTGATATTGATGACTTATCCTGAGGATAGGTCATCAATAAATATAACTTGGACAACCCCTTTAACGAGGAATGTAATTTGTGGCCTCTTCAGTTGTAGAACATGGGATCTGTCCTCAAAGTTCTCCTTTTTAGGATCTCAGCAGCTTGGGCACTTGCATTTGCCACAAAGGGGAAATGTGTTAGTTCTCCCTTTCTCAGATGAGTTTTAAAAAGCTTGAGCTTGTTAACAAATGCAAAAACAGTTTGCACTAGATCGGGCAGCATCTTTAATTTCCCTTGGAGCTCAAGGTTGAGTCTATCCGGGTGGTGCAGCATGTCCACCAGAAATGCCAGATCCAAAATCCACTGGGAATCAGAGAGCATGGGATAGTCATTTGTGTTTTTCTTCCAGAAACAACTTTACCCAGGGGCGGACTGAGAACCCTCAGGGCCCCCGGGCAAATTAATCAAGGGCCCCCTTTCAGGCCCCACCCATGTCCCGCCTCCAGTCACTCCCATATCCCGCCTCCAGTCACTCCCATATCCCGCCTCCAGCCACTCCCATATCCCTCAAGGTATTCAAAACTGATTTTACAAACGTTGTTAACCCTTTAGGTGTTCCACAAAAGTTAATGGAAAATGGAGACAAAATTTTCCATTTTATTCAATTTTTTCCAGTAACAAAGCAAGGGTTAACAGCCAAACAAAATGGGCTGTTTCTGCAAACTACAGAATCAAAGTAATAAATATTGAGTTTTGTTTGGCTGTTAACCCTTGCTTTGTTACTGGAAAAATGGATTAAAATGGAAAATTTAAAAAAAATTGCTGTTTTGGGACCGTTTTTATTTTTTGTTATTTACATCGTTGATCTGAAAGGTTAGATTGTGTGCTATTTCTATAGAACAGGTTGTTCTGGACGTGACAATACCAAATATGACTACTTTTTGGGAATTTTTGTTACAGTTTTTCATAATAAAGCATTTGTGAAAAAAAAATATTTTTATGTCTCCCCATTCTCAAAGCCATATTTTTTTATTTTTTGGGCGACAGTCTTATGTAGGGGCTCATTTTTTGCGGAATGACATGGCGGTTTGATTGGCACTGTATTGGAGTGCATATGACATTTTGGTCACTTGCTACTTTTTGTGATGTAAGGTGACAAAAATGGCTTTTGACACCGTTTTTATATTATTTTTTTTGTTGTGTTCACCTGAGAGGTTAGTTCATGTGTTATTTTTATAGAGCTTGTTCTTACGAATGCGGCAATACCTAATATGTATACTTTTTATTTATTTATTTACGTTTTACACAATAATATCATTAGTCTGAGTCATTTTTTTTTTTTTTTGGGCCGACTGTCCTATGTAGAGTATCATTTTTTGCGGGATGAGATGATGGATTGATTGGCACTATTTTGGGGTTCATATAAATTTTTGACCGCTTGCTATTACACTTTTTGTGATGTGAGGTGACAATTGTTTTTTTTTACACTGTTTTTATTTAATTTTTTTTACGGTATTTTCTTGAGGGGTTAGATCATGGGATATTTTTTATAGAGAATGTTTTTACGGATGCGGCGATACCTAAAATGTATACTTTTTTTTATGTATTTTACTTTAACAGCATTTTAGAAAAAAAATCATGTTTTAATGTCTGTATAGTCTGAGAGCCATTTTTTTTATATTTTGGGGCGATTGTCCTATGTAGGGGCTCATTTTTTGCAGGATGTGATGGCGGTTTTATTGATACTATTTTGGAAGGCATAAGCCTTTTTGATCGCTTAGTATTACGCATTTTGTCATGCAAGGTGACAAAAATGGCTTTTTACACCATTTTTTTGTTTTTGTCTTTTTGGTGTTCACCTTATGGGTCAGGTCATGTGATATTTTTATAGAGTAGGCTTTACGCACGCGACGATATGTAATATGTGTAGTTTTTTGTTTTTTAATTTTTATACAGTGATAGTGTTTTCTTTTATTTTTATTTTTCACTTTTTACATTTTTTTTTTACCCAGACCCAGTTGGTTCTTGTAGATCCAGTGGATCTGGGTCCATGAAATACAGTAAGTACACTATATAGTGTACCTACTGTATTTTTTTTTTACTTTAGAAAGTCTGAATAGACCTGCCTATAGCAGATCTATTCAAGCTTTCAGCACCATGGAGAGAGCAGGGCGCTTCAGTAAGCGTCCTGTCTCCATAGTGACCATCACCCGCTGCCAGTACAGAGCAGCGGGTGATGGGGAGGGAGGGCAGCTCCCTCCCTCTGCCTCCCAACCTGTTGGGGGGCTGCAAAAGGCACAGCAGCCCCCCGATGGGAGAGGGAGGGAGCTCCCTCCCTGTTAACCCCTTCCATATCGTGGTCCATACGGACCGCGGTATGGAAGGGGTTAAACTGCTGACATCTGCGGCACAGATGTCAGCAGTTTATAGCAGGGGGTCAGCAATGTGCTGACCCCCTGCTATAACCACTAGACACCAGGGAAATCTTTTAAAGGAGGCGGGCGGGGGATCGCAAATGCGATCCTGCCTGCCGCACCGCCCGCCTCCCGCGCCTCCTCCCGCAATCCCCCCGCCCTGCACCGCCGGGGGGACAGTAATATGGCGGGGTGCAGGGGGGGGGTTATTTTATTTAATGATCTGGGCATTTTTTAAGTCTCTGATCCCCGCGGTCTGTGACCGCGGGATCAGAGACTTAATTTTACTTTGGACACACTGGGCGGCTGCAGCTGCTGCCGGGCCCCCTTTCCGGCCGGGCCCTCGGACCACGTCCGAAGTGCCCGGCCGGTCAGTCCGCCCCTGACTTTACCTGACTCAAAAGTTCAAAAAAATGAGATATCACCTTACCTCTTGAAAGCCACCTTACAGAGCACTGAAGTGGCAAATCACTGGGAAGGGTCTCATCAAGATCTGCAATGACATTTCTGAACTGTCTGTGATTAAGCGCATGAGTGTGAATAAAATTGACAATTTCCCGAACAGGCATCATGACGTTGTCTAAATTTAGCTTTTTAGACACCAGATGCTCCTGATGAATGATGCAATGAAAGGTCCAAAATTCTCGAAAGTGGTCATCAGTCACATTTACATAGCCCGACAAGGCCATTCCCAGATCCTATCATAGACGGTGCTCCAGCTGTGGTTATGGCTGTGAGTTTTGATAATGGTAAATTTGCCTTTTCAACTACAGTCATCAGGTTCATTTTTATATCGATGGCACGAGTTCTGTCTGTTAACGGGACAATATCAAGTAGCTCTTCTTTTATTGTACAGTTGTCTGATACAGACCGTACAAAAATTGCCAATTGAGGCTTGTCTTGCATATCAGTAGTGTTGATCGCGACTATTCTAATCGCTAATTTTTATCATGAATATTGGCACTTCGAGAATTCGCGAAGATCTAGAATATAGTGCCATATATTCGTAATTGCGAATATTCTAGTTTTTTTGTTCATCAGTACTAATGCTTCTTGCTTGTGGGCCAATTAGAAGGCTGCTATATCTTTGTTGTAGCTTAGCAACATCCCTAGCAACCAATAGGAAAGTTGTCTACCCCTTTACTATATAAGAAACTCGCCAGCATCCATTTTCTGTTGTTTTTTGCAGTTTTGAGAGAGACAGCAGTCACATTGCTGTGCTCTGTGCTTTGCAGACTCATCTGGATCCTTATTTAATTACATTGGATAGTTAGTTAGCTTTTATATATATATATATATATATATATATATATATATTAATTATATAATACAGATAGTTAGTGGGAGATAGTCAGTATAGGTTAGATAGTGATATAGTGTAGCTGATCCAGTGCAGGGTGTTAGGTAGTGTGATAGGAATTACTGTGCTGTGATAGGGATTAGTGTCTCTGTTAGACACAGTGCTGTGATGTCACAACAATACTTAGTGCACCAATCAGTAATATCTACTCAGACCTGATAAAATGTGAAATTGCATGTATTGCTCAAAAAAAAAAGCGCATCATTAGTGCTGATTTGCGCAACCGTGAAAATAATCACTGGAATTTATTGCGAATATTATGCGAAAAATTCACAAAATATCGTGAAAACTAATATTTCTTATGCCGCTCATCACTATATATCAGTAGACTCATCCAGTGCAATACTGAAATACTGGCATTTCTCAAGGTCAGAGTACAGTTGTGTTTCAACTGCATTGTTAATGTCTGATATTCTGTGTTTGACTGTATGTCGTGACAATTGGAGGTCTGATACCATTCGTTTCAAACGTTCATCTTCTGGAGACAAGATTGCAATGGCGTCACTAAGGCAACTTTTAGCTAATTCCCCTTCAATGTATGTTTTTTTGGCGTGAGCGATATGCCAGTTGATAGGATGCAAGAGTGACAGTTTACAGTTTACGAAAGTATACAACCTACTTATTATGAATGGAAGAACATGTCGCATGTGAGATAAATTAAGGGTGAATATAGCAGAGAGAACATATTTCCAGTATATTCGCACAAGTTACAACTGAGACTCATTAGCAATCTTCAAACCAATAGAGAAGACAGATTGCTATAAAATAATTTCAGCTGTCTCCATTGTTCCCAGAGATAACACATCATATCCTTAAACTCAAACAGATTTCATGCAGTGCCGGGCTGAAGCCTTGACCTCTGCTCTGAGATTGGAATTAATGAGCTGTAAAGTATCTCCCAGCGTTCCTCCCATATCCGACTCTAACTGAAATTAATAACACCCCAGGTCACGAAAAATAAATTGGCACGCATAGTGCTCCTAATGCTTAAAAATGCGTATCTCGTCTTTTGTCTACATATAGAAAACAGAGGTTTTAGACAGACTGCATTTAACTTCACACAATTCATGATACATAAAGAAATGGCATTAGTTATTGTCTGAAGAGAAATAAAACCAAAAATATATGTACTGTAGGTCTCTACTGATATACATTTCATTCATTTAAAAGATCTAGGACTGGGAATAAGATGGGATCATGGGCCTTTAAAGGGGTTGTGAAAGAATTAGGGAGAGGTTTAGCCAACCCCCCATTTGGCCGGATCTGTAATGGAAAGATTACCTCCCTCCTTCTCGGCGATGTCTCCTTCTCCTCCACACCTGTGAGGCTCCACAGACTCCCTCAATGTCAATATCTAGTTTGACATCAAGGAGACCGTATCCCCTTGTGTCATGTGACCATTTGTCATGAAGGAGCAGGAAGTCGGAAGCAGGTACGTTATCTTTTACCGGTTCCGCTAAATGGGAGGGTTTGCTAACCCCACCAACACCACCCATTCTTGTAAAACTCCTTTAAAGAAGTCCTTATTTCTTCCAGCATAAAGAATCCAAAAAATTCCTAAACCTAGTCTTCATATCAGTCCAAATTCAGTATTCTGTAAGAGAGAATGGCAAGGCCTAGGTGTCAATTTATAAATTGCTAGGAAGAGTAAACAATTTTCTGTTTTGGAGAATACAATCATTTACAGACTTGGCAGAAGAGCTGACACATCTATAAAGGAAATTACTCACCTTTGGCTATATGCTACGTTTGAAGGAGAAAGGACTGTGCGCCCCAACACTAAAGCCTTACTCCAACTGTGCGGTGGTGGAGGAAGCATGCTGGTTTAGGGCCGCTGAGCTGCCTTAGGGCCTTGACGCCTTAGGATCATTGAGGGAACAATGAATTCTAGGGTGTATGAAAACATCTTACAGGAGAATTTAAGGGCAGGAGTCCTGGCTGAATAGATGTAGGGGGAGGCAACAAGAAGACATTGAACCAAAGGAAAAAAGTAAATCTACTGCAGAATGCTGTGGCATGACCTCAAGAGAGTTGTGCACACAAGGAATCCCAGAAATATTGATGAACTGAAACGCATTTGTAGGGAGAATTTGTAGTCCAAAATTCCTCCTCAACGTTCTGAAAATGTATGTTTTTAGTTTAGACTACTTTCACACTAGCATTAATAGTTTCCGGTATTGAGATCTGTCATAGGGTCTCAATGCCAGAAAAAAATGCTTCCGTTTTGTCCCCATTCATTGTCAATGGGGACAAAACGTAACTTAACATAACGGAATGCCCCAAAATGCATTTCGTTCCGTTCTCATACCGGAGAGCAAACTGCAGTTTTCTCTGATACAATCTGACACAATAGAAAACGGATCCGTCCCGCATTGACTTTCAGTGGAGTTTATGACAGATCCATTTTGCCCATGTTAAAGATAATACAACCGGATCCGTTCATAACGGATGCAGATGGTTGCTTTATCAGTAACGGAAGTGTTTTTGCTGAACCCTGCCGAAATCCAGCAAAAACGCTAGTGTGAAAGTAGCCTTAGCGAGATTGTGTTTGTGTATAAATGTGACTTAGACAACAATCAGATCACATTTTATTAGTAATCGATGCAGGAATCCAAGTAATTTCAAGGGGTTCGCTTACTTTTTAATGCGACTGTAGTAAAGGCAGAACCTAAAGAAAGATAGGAATGGGTTATTCGCTTTGCACCTAAGTGACACTTAAGTCATCAGTCACTTGGGAAGTTTATTTTGGATAGATTTAACAGAGAAGCTCTGAGCAAGCAACGAGAGTGTAGAAAAAAGGAAGCAGAGCGGAGACTATGTTATACGCCTATTTAAACACTATCCACAACCCAGTTCAAAAGGCAAATAAAACCAGCGTCTATACCAAACACAGAAAAAGGATCCACTGTTTATGGAATGCTACTCTGCGGTTTGTATAGAAATGCAATGCATTGACTTCAGTGTCAGTCTAAGTTATTTGTAGTCGGATCGGCTATCCGAAAGGTGTACCTAACCTATCTAACCCTATCTACAACAAGCAGTAGAATTATGCCATAACTGCTGCGGTAGGGCAGCCTAAAGGGGGCCACCCTAATATGAAATGACTGTAAGATGGTGTGGGTGGGTGGGTGAAATCAGCTGAAACGGCGTCAGCCTGGGCTCACAGGAGCCTGTAAATAGCCTAGCAATCAGCCAGCCTAGGCCCGCAGGTGCATGTAACGAGTCTTGTGATCCGCCTCCCCTCCCACAAATGCAGCAAATATATTTGCTTAAACTTGTAGTCGGATCGGCTATCCGAAAGGTGTACCTAACCTATCTAACCCTATCTACAACAAGCAGTAGAATTATGCCATAACTGCTGCGGTAGGGCAGCCTAAAGGGGGCAAAAAGAGCAGACCTTAGTTTAGAGCAAAATATATACATACCATTACTACACCCACTTTAAACGTAAAAGACACTCCCCGATGAAGGTGCGGAATATACCGTACATATCAGAGTGACTACCATCAACCTTACCTCTGTCGTGTGCATCGGCACATCATTCTTGGAGGTGGCTAATGCTGATGCGATTGAAGGAGTGGCCGTTAACCAGAACCTATTTACTCCGATGTATACTAACAACGTATGAACATATTACGAGAAGGTCTGGATCCTGAGAGCTGCAGACTGAAACAAACAACGGTGAATCTGTTGGAAGGCCTAAAGGAATACTAAGCATTCGCCGTGGGCCCTGACTGGGCACCAACTGTTCCTGGTTGCAAACTACTACACCTCTACTTATTCCCCAGGCCACACCATATATATATATATATATATATATATATATATATATATATATACATATATATAGGCCCCAAAAAGTTAGAACATGGCGTATGTCTACTTACTCTATTAGAAGGTTAAGCGGAATATGCGAACACGCCAGGCTTGGGGAACCATCAACACGGATACATGGCTATGTCAATAAACGAGCTAATGTCGCCTGTAGTGAGGACAGAGAACGTACACTCCATCCCTGCAGTGGTGACAGGAAATAAGCTAAAGGTCGTGATAACCATAAATGCTGCGCCTGTAGTCGTGATAGGACTTATCGAGTCTGTAGCTGTGAGACATTGTGAATTGCACCTTATTACTGTACCTCCTACTGGAAGGCTGACCGATACCCAGGACTTAGGCCCGACACCAACACCCTCAGCCCAAGTGGCGAGCGAGGACATGGAAACTACTTGTAGTGGGGCCACGAGGCCGACCTCAAATGGTGAAGTCATATATGAAAACATTTAATCGTAGAAGCCATGCGTGAGAGACTAATGGCGGTGCCACGCGTGAGAGACACTAACGGCGGAGTCATGTGTGTAAAACATGAACGGAGAAGCCATGCGTGAGAGACTAATGGCGAGGTCAAATGTCAAACACTAACTGGAGAAACCATGCGTGAGAGACTAATGGCGGTGCCATGTGTAAGAGACTCCAATGGCGAAGTCATATGAAAACACTTGATGAGATAAGCCATGCGTGAGAGACTCTAATGGCGGACACTTGAATGGCGAAGCCATGCGTGAGAGACTGATGGCGGAGCCATATGTGTAACACTAAATCGGAGAAGCCATGCGTGGGAGACACGTGGCAGAGTCATATGTGCAATACCTAATTGGAGGAGCCATGCGTGAGAGACTAATGGCAGTGCCATGCGTGAGAGACTCTAATGGCGGACACTTAATTGGAGAAGCCATGTGCGGGAGACTGATGTCGGAGTCATATGTGTAACCCTAAATCGGAGAAGCCATGCGTGAGAGACTCTAATGGCGGCGCCATGCGTGAGAGACTCTAATGGCGAAGTCATACGTGTAACACTAAACAGGAGAAGCCATGCGTGAGAGACTAATGGCAGTGCCATGCGTGAGAGACTCTAATGGCGGCGCCATGCGTGAGAGACTCTAATGGCGAAGTCATACGTGTAACACTAAACAGGAGAAGCCATGCGTGAGAGACTAATGGCAGTGCCGTGCGTGAGAGACTCTAATGGCGGACACTTAATTGGAGAAGCCATGCGTGAGAGACTAATGGCGGCGCCATGCGTGAGAGACTCTAACGGCGGAGTCATACGTGTAACACTAAACCGGAGAAGCCATGCGTGAGAGACTCTAATGGCAGTGCCACGCGTGAGAGACTCTAATGGCGGACACTTAATTGGAGAACCTATACGTGAGAGACTAATAGCAGTGCCATGCGTGAGGGACTCTAAAAGCGGAGTCATAAGTAACATTGAATCGGAGAAGCCATGCGTGAGAGACTAATGGTGGTGCCATGCGTGAGAGACTCTAATGGCGGAGTCATACGTGTAACACTAAATCGGAGAAGCCATGGCGAGAGACTCTGGTGGCGGACACCTAATTGGAGTGAAGCCATGCGTGAGAGCTCAACTGAGCTGTGCCATGCGTGAGACACTAATAGCGGAGTCATATGAGCAACACTAAATCGGAGAAGCCATGCGAGAGACTCTAATGGCAGTGCCATGCGTGAGAGACTCTAATGGCGGAGTCATACGTGTAACACAATCGGAGAAGCCCTGCGTGAGAGACTGCGGCGGACCCCTAATTGGAGCAGCATGCGTGAGAGACTCTAATGGCAGCGCCAAGCGTGAGAGACTCTAATGGCAGTGCCATGCGTGAGAGACTCTAATGGCAGTGCTAAGCGTGAGAGACTAACGGCGGACACTTAATTGGAGAAGCCATGCGTGAGAGACTCTAATGGCAGTGCCATGCGTGAGAGACTCTAATGGCAGTGCTAAGCGTGAGAGACTAACTGTGCTGCCACGCAGCTTTAACTGTCTAGCAGTTGTTATTACATGTTATGTTATGCTATGTTATTGGTATCATCCTTGCACCCCTGCTGTTTCTGGCTAGTTGGTTGCTCCCAACCTCCATTTCCTGCTGTAACTCCATTTTGTTTAGTTGTTATGAGGAGACTGCAGAGTGTGGGAGCTGTGTAACTTCATTGGAAATTTATCTATGGAAAAGCCTCTATGTTTATGCCTTTGCTAACTTGAAGCATAAAGAAGCATTGGAGAACACCTCTGGAGTCTTTATTCATTGAGTAAACTGTCTGTTAAAGCCATCATTCAACCTGCTGCACACACTTACAGACTGGGTCTACAAGAAGGTCACAGGTACAACGGATGCTGAAACAGAACAGTAAATTTCCAGAAGAATCCATCACATGGCTATCTCTGCAGCTTCAGAAAAGTGAGTAACCACATGCCTGTGTGAAGAACAAACACCCTAACAGGAACCCATCTTCAGGCTGCACTGAAAGTCAATGTCTGTGTGTTACTGCTGCAGTCACCAGAAGCATTACTCTGCATATGAAGCCAGCCACCTACTGAATGCTCCATTACTGTTATAGCCTTTACTGCCAGGGATTGCTGGTCTGTGCTGTGGAGTGGACCCATTTCTCTAGTAATACCAGCTTATACAAGTTTTGCCTTTATTGGGGAGCCATAAGTACCTTTTGAACTGTGCAAAGACTGTGTATCATAGCTATATCAAGTCCCAAGGATTCATCATTGTCAAGCTGTTTGGGTTGTGAATCCAGTACCTGAATCAACTGAAATAACTGTATATTCCTGCCTGTATAAAGTGATAGTGAACTGTGCACTGAGCTGATCTATCCAGTCTGAACCAGTTGCAGCACTAGCTGGCTCATTGTCACAAATATCCAGCTCCTCAGCTCAGTCTGCTTACCAACAGAAGTCACTACCTTCAGAGCTGAGCTCTGGCAGATTTCCAACAAGACACCAAAACTACAGCACTTGTCATTATGTCTGACAGAGATCCCACAGAGTTACCTGCATTTAATCAAGATAAAGCAGACTCCTTACTTCATTCTGCTCGTCCTGTTAGAGCCCCTCATCCATCCTTGAAGGCAAGGGAGGCTTATGAAGCAAGTAAGGAAGAAACATCTAGTAACCTGACTGCATTATGGGAGAAGACTTTAAGTTGTATAACAGCCACTAATGAAACTAGCAACAATCCTGAGCAATTGAACACTGCTCTCTCAAGGGTTAAAAAGGCATTTGAGAATTATAAAAGACTTTCTGAGAAGTACTATTCCCTATTGTCACATTCCAACATAGATGAAGCTGCATTGGAATTAAAGGACTTTACTTCTACTGACCAGCAGAGGCATAGCACATATCTTGAAGCAAAGGCACAGATAGAAGGCAGATTAGCACAGCTACATGAAACTACATCCTGTAAATCTGCATCTTCCAGACACTCAGGAAAATCATCTAGATCTGCCCGCTCCTATCATAAATCCTCTTCTAAGTCACTGCGGTCCTGCTCTGTAAGGTCAACACTGAGCGACCAAATACTCAAAGCTCGCCAAAAGGTTGCAGTAGCTCAGGTTCAAGCTGCCTTCTCTGAAAGAGAAGCAGCCTTCAAGGCAGAAGCTAAATGCAAGGAAGCTGAAGCTAAATGCAAGGAAGCAGAAGCTAAATGCAAGGAAGCAGAAGCTAAACGCATTCAAGCAAAGATACAAGCAGAAACAGAGGCTCAGCTAGAAATTCTTCAGAAGAATAGAGAAAAGGAAGTAGCTTTAGCAGAGTTATCTGTCTTGGAACAAGCCCTATTGGAAGAAGAAGGAGCAGCTTGTACCAGCTTGGCTGTTTGTCAAGACCCTGTTGAAAGGACCCTACAGTTTGTCTTAACTCAGAACCACGACAATACAGTCCCACCTACAGTTGGTGATTCTTCTCATAATCATCAAGCAAGTGGATCAGAAGGCAACGTGTCGCCAAAGCAAGCTGGTCAATTAGACACACCTAATAACAGAGACACTCCACAACTACAGCATGTCACAAAATCAAGTGAATTAACCTACGCACCTCATGTGCCACCACAACCCTATGTGAATAGAGATTACAAGTTCACAGCAGAAGACTACAGAATGAACTCTATACCCCCTGTGATACAGCTCTCTTCAACTTCAAATGCTCAGAGACCTTCAGACGACAGACCCTTACCTAGATTGAACCCATCTGCAACACCTTTCTCTCCACCTACCAGCCAACATCAGATACCAACCATGGTCCAAGACGGCGCACCATTAGTATCCTCTGTGGCTATAAAAACCGAAAGCACTGACACTGCAGAGTTCAGCAAGTATATGATTCGACGAGAGTTGATTACAACTGGACTGTCTAGATTTGATGACCGCCCAGAGAACTACAGGAGTTGGAGATCTACATTTAAGGCGGTAACCAAGAACTTGGACATTGAACCTCAAGCAGAACTAGACTTACTAATAAAGTGGTTGGGGCGTCAATCTTCAGAACAAGTAAAGAGACTTAAATCTGTCTACATTTATAACTTTAAAGCAGGCCTTGATGCTGCCTGGGAACGTCTAGAACAAGACTATGGGAGCCCTGAAGTAATTGAATCTGCCTTATTCCAGAGACTAAACAACTTTCCTAAGATCTCTGTTAAGGACAATCATAAGCTTAGAGAGTTAGGTGACCTCCTTCATGAACTTGAAATTGCTAAGTTAGATCCTAGTTTACCAGGTCTTAGCTATTTAGACACTGCTCAGGGCGTAAATCCTATTGTAGCTAAGTTGCCTAGTTATCTTCAGGGAAAGTGGACTAGTGTAGGATCAAAGTATAAGTATGAACATCATGTTTCCTTCCCTCCCTTTTCTTATTTTGCAGAGTTCGTGCGGAAGGTTGCAAGATCCAAGAATGACCCAAGCTTCTTCTATCCAGATACAAGCACCATTCCTTTAACTACTTCAAGGGGTATTGCCACCAACAGTAAATTCAAGGATTTAAAGCATCCTATTGCTGTGAGGAAGACTGCGATAGCATCCAACGTCTTAGCTACAGACATTAAGGCAAGCAATCTTAATCAACAGTGTCCTATTCATAATGCGCCACATTCTCTCTCCAAATGTCGTGCATTTAAGGACAAGCCTATTGAAGAACGCAAGTCATTTCTCAAAGAGCATAATATCTGTTTTAAGTGTTGTGCATCCTCCGATCATTTAGCTAGAGACTGTAAGATCGCCATCAGATGTTCTCTCTGTAACAGTGCCAAACATGTGGACGCTCTTTATTCAGACCTGTTCAAAAGGAAACCTTCACCCGGCAGCAACCCCAAGACTACATCAGATGATGGCGGGGAGAGAACTGAGCAATATGCCAACCCCGTAACCACAAGGTGTACAGAGGTATGTGGAGAAGGGCTTCATAGCAAGTCTTGTAGCAAAATATGTCTTGTAAGGGTTTTTCCTGAAGGATGTCCACAAAATTCCATAAAAATGTATGCCATACTCGATGATCAGAGCAATCGCTCATTGGCCAGTACAGAATTCTTTGACCTATTTAACATTCATGGAGAGACCTGGTCCTATACCTTGCAGACATGTGCAGGAAAGAGCAATACTTCTGGAAGAAGAGCCCATGGCTTCATAGTGGCATCAGAATATGAGGACATAGAGTTTCCTCTTCCAACTCTAATCGAATGTGATCAGCTACCGAACAACAGAGAAGAAATCCCCACACCAGAGGTTGCACGTCATCACCCTCATTTGAGCCACATTGCTGACTACATTCCACCACTTAACAAGGATGTTAAGATTTTGATTCTACTAGGGAGAGACATTCCTAGAGTTCATAAAATAAGAGAGTTATGTAACGGTCCAGATGATGCTCCTCAGGCCCAGAAACTTGATCTTGGATGGGTGATAATAGGAGAAGTCTGTTTAGATCAATCTCACAAGCTCTTGGATGTAGCTTCCTACAAAACTAATGTTACCAATCGATTGATGAAATGTCCATTGCACTATTATGTGAAGGAAAGACTTGATTTTAAAAACGAAGTTCCATATCAAGCACTCCAAGGTATTAACTGCAAGCTCACTTCTCAGAAGGACTTTGGTGATTCAGTGTACCAGACTACTTGTGATGACAACAAGATTGCCCCTTCAGTCGAAGACAAGGAGTTCATCAAGATTATGGATGAAGAGTTCTTCAAGGATAATTCCAACAGTTGGGTAGCTCCATTACCCTTCCGAGTACCAAGGCTTACTCTCCCTAACAATCGAGAACAAGCTTTAACCAGATTTGCTGCACTTAAGAAAACTCTCCGTAACAAGCCTGAGATGCAAGAGCACTTTCTAGCATTCATGCAGAAGATTTTAGATAACCTTCACGCTGAGCCAGCACCAGACCTTAAGGAAGGTGAAGAATGCTGGTACCTTCCATCCTTTGGAGTCTACCACCCTCGTAAACCGGGGCAAATCAGAATAGTCTTTGACTCAAGCGCTCAGTTCCGGGGAACCTCTTTAAATAACGTTCTTCTAACTGGTCCAAATCTAACAAACAACCTTGTAGGAGTGTTGATGCGGTTCAGGAAGGAACCAATTGCCGTGACAGCTGACGTCCAACAGATGTTCCACTGTTTCATAGTCAAAGAGGACCACAGAAATTATCTCAGGTTCTTGTGGCACCGCAACAATGACATTAATGATCAGGTGATAGATTATCGCATGAGAGTCCATGTCTTTGGAAATAGTCCATCTCCTGCCGTGGCAACTTATGGACTGAGAAGAACAGCGCAGGAAGGTGAAAAGGAATTCGGATCTGACACCAGGCAATTTGTTGAGAGAGATTTTTATGTAGACGATGGCCTGAAATCCTTCTCAACACCTGAAGAAGCCGTCAATCTGATAAAAAGAACCCAACAGCTCCTGTTGACTGCTAACTTAAGGCTTCATAAGATTGCATCTAATAGCAGCGAAGTAATGAGGGCTTTCAATCCAGAAGATCACGCTAAGGATTTTAAGGATTTGGACTTGGGAGTAGATGCCCTACCTACTCAAAGGAGTCTCGGTCTTCTCTGGAATGTAACTTCAGACACATTCACCTTTCAGGTCTCTGACGCCAAGAAGCCATTTACCAGACGAGGAGTCCTGTCAACTGTTAACAGCCTTTACGATCCCCTAGGCTTTGTGACTCCAGTTACCGTCCAAGGGAGATCCATACTCGTCAGCTTACTGAGAGAGTGACAGATTGGGATGCCCCTCTGCCAGTAGACCTACTGCCTAAATGGGAGAAATGGAGAAACTCCTTGAAGGTACTGGAAGAACTTAATATCCCACGCTGCTATTCACCCACTTCAGTTTCAAGAAGTCTGAGGAAAGAGATTCACATCTTTTGTGATGCATCTACCGAAGCCATAGCGGCTGTGGCTTATCTCAAGATCATAGATCCATCCGGGAGACCCCATGTCGGGTTTCTACTAGGAAGAGCCAAGTTAGCTCCAAAACCTGCTCACACTATCCCAAGATTAGAATTGTGTGGTGCAACCCTAGCTGTTGAAGTCGCAGAATTCCTGCAAAATGAAATAGACATTGAAATCGATCAGATTAAGTACTACACTGACAGCAAGGTCGTGCTTGGTTATATATGCAACAGTGTGAGAAGGTTCTATGTGTATGTGGCTAACAGAGTAGAACGAATAAGGAAAAACAGTAGACCTGAACAATGGAACTATGTCCCGACTGATTTGAATCCTGCAGACATTGCCACTAGGTCAGTGCCAGCAGTTGTCCTCACACAAACCATTTGGTTTTCAGGACCTAAGTTTTTAATGGACCAGTCTTCTACAAACTCAGAAGAAGATATCGATTTCCACCTGGAGGATCCAGATACTGATCCGGAAATCCGGCCTGAAGTCGTTGCATTGAGTTCCAACATCTGCTCAAGAAGAAACTTGGAGGTGAGGCGTTTTGAACGTTTCTCTTGTTGGAAAAGGTTGGTGAAGACTATAGCAAGATTGAGTCATATTGCACAGATTTTCCGCAAGTCGAATCAGACATCATCTTGCCATGGATGGCACACCTGTAAGGAGTCACCCAATGCATTCGAGTATGAGAGGGCTGAGCTTTTCATCATACGTCGTGTGCAAGAAGAAGTCTTTGCAGAAGAGATTAAGTGCTTAAAAGGCAATAGACCAGTCTCAAAGGGTAGCCCACTATTCACACTGAACCCAGTGATCGACAATGAGGGCATGCTTCGAGTCGGTGGACGGCTGAAAAGGTCAAACCTGCTAGGGAAAGAACAGAACCCCTTGATAGTACCAAGAAACCACCATTTGGGAACATTGATTATCCGGCATTACCATGAGAGAGTCAAACATCAAGGAAGACACTACACAGAAGGTGCAGTCAGAATTGCAGGGTTCTGGATAGTTGGAGTGAAAAGACAAATAGCCACTATCATTCACAACTGTGTTAAATGTCAGAAGTTAAGGGGTAGACTGCAGTTTCAACAGATGGCTGACTTACCTGCAGACAGAGTGAGTGAAGATACACCCTTTACATATGTCGGAATGGATGTGTTTGGACCATGGACAGTAACGGCTAGAAGAACTCGTGGTGGTCAAGTCAACAGCAAAAGATGGGCTGTAATGTTCACTTGCTTAACTGTAAGAGCTGTGCATATCGAAGTAATCGAGTCAATGGACACTTCGAGCTTTATCAATGCTCTAAGGAGATTTCTTGCTTTAAGAGGTCCTGTGAAGATGTTGAGATCGGATTGTGGAACTAACTTTATTGGTGCTTGCAGAGAGTTACAGATCGACCGACAACAAGTTGGAAATTATTTGAGTGATTTAGGCTGTGTGTGGAAATTCAACCCACCACATGCTTCACACATGGGCGGAGCATGGGAACGTATGATTGGGATGGCAAGGCGCATACTGGATTCTATGTTGCTTGATGTGAGTTCTTCACGTCTTACCCATGAAGTACTTACTACATTCCTTGCTGAGGTCGCAGCAATAATCAACTCAAGACCGTTGACCGCTGTATCCACAGACCCAGAATGTCTGACTGTCTTAACTCCAGCCACATTATTGAGCCGGAAAATTGGACATATCCCTGCGCCAAAGAGCATCTTTAATGAAAAGGACATATATAAACGACAATGGAGACACGCTCAATACCTTGCAGATTGTTTCTGGGACAGATGGAGGAAGGAATACCTCACACTTCTCCAAGGACGTAAAAAGTGGCAAACCCAGAAGCCTAACTTAAAGGAAGGGGACCTGGTTCTTCTAAAAGACCAGCAAACTTACCGGATTCAGTGGCCAGTTGGAGTTATTACAAAGGCAATTGCTAGTGATGATGGAAAGGTCCGAAGTGTGGAAGTCAGGATTGTAAAGGACGGGAGCCCAAAAACCTTCCTGAGACCAGTCACTGAGACAGTTCTAATTATGCCTGCTTCAAAAAATTCTGATACAGTGTTATGTGAAGGAGTCACTTAGATCTCTAGCATAGTTAGCTTAGACTACAGGGCTAGATAGCATTCTACTGTATGCAATGTTAATTGTATGTTTAAAGAAAAATAATTGTGTAGTGGTATCTCACGATACCAGGCGGGGAGTGTGCTGCCACGCAGCTTTAACTGTCTAGCAGTTGTTATTACATGTTATGTTATGCTATGTTATTGGTATCATCCTTGCACCCCTGCTGTTTCTGGCTAGTTGGTTGCTCCCAACCTCCATTTCCTGCTGTAACTCCATTTTGTTTAGTTGTTATGAGGAGACTGCAGAGTGTGGGAGCTGTGTAACTTCATTGGAAATTTATCTATGGAAAAGCCTCTATGTTTATGCCTTTGCTAACTTGAAGCATAAAGAAGCATTGGAGAACACCTCTGGAGTCTTTATTCATTGAGTAAACTGTCTGTTAAAGCCATCATTCAACCTGCTGCACACACTTACAGACTGGGTCTACAAGAAGGTCACAGGTACAACGGATGCTGAAACAGAACACTAACGGCGGACACTTAATTGGAGAAGCCATGCGTGAGAGACTCTAATGGCAGTGCCATGCGTGAGAGACTCTAATGGCGGAGTCACACGTATAACACAAAATCGGAGAAGCCATGAGTGAGAGACTGATGGCGGAGTCATATGTGTAACACTTAATTGTAGAAGCATTGCATGAGAGACTATAACGGCGGAGTCATGTGTGTAAAACATAAAACGGAGAGTCCATGCGTGAGAGACTAGTGGCGGTGTCATGCGTGAGAGACTCTAAGGGCGGAGTCATATGTCAAACACTAAATCAGCGAAGCCATGCGAGAGGGACTCTAATGGCGGACACTTAATCGGAGAAGCATTGCTTGAGAGACTTATAATGGCGGAGACACATGTGTAACACTTATTTGGAGAAGCCATGCGCGAGAGACTCTAAAGGCAGTGCCACGCGAGAGAGACTCTAATGGCAGAGTCATACGTGTAACACTAAATCGGAGAAGCCATGCGTGAGAGACTAACGGCGGACACCTAATTGGAGAAGCCATGCGTGAGAGACTCTAATGGCAGTGCCAAGCGTGAGAGACTCTAATGGCAGTGCCATGCGTGAGAGACTCTAATGGCAGTGCTAAGCGTGAGAGACTAATGGCGGACACTTAATTGGAGAAGCCATGCGTGAGAGACTCTAATGGCAGTGCCATGCGTGAGAGACTCTAATGGCGGAGTCATACGTGTAACACTAAATCGGAGAAGCCATGAGTGAGAGACTGATGGCGGAGTCATATGTGTAACACTTAATTGTAGAAGCATTGCATGAGAGACTATAACAGGCGGAGTCATGTGTGTAAACATAAAACGGAGAGGCCATGCGTGAGAGACTAGTGGCGGTGTCATGCGTGAGAGACTCTAAGGGCGGAGTCATATGTCAACACTAAATCAGCGAAGCCATGCGAGAGGGACTCTAATGGCGGACACTTAATCGGAGAAGCATTGCTTGAGAGACTTATAATGGCAGAGTCATATGTGTAACGCTTATTTGGAGAAGCCATGCGCGAGTGACTCTAATGGCAGTGCCATGCGTGAGAGACTCTAATGGCGGAGTCATATGTGTAACTCTGAATCGCGAAGTCATGCGCGAGACTAATGGCGGAGTCATGTGAGTAAAACATAAACAGAGAAGACGTGCGTGGGAGACTAATGGCGGAGCCATACATGCGAGACTAATGGCAGATTTATTATTATTATTTTTTATAAAGCACTTTAGCGGCACCAGTATGACTTGGGAACTCGCGTAACCATGAACCCCTCTGACAGGGAACCTAAGACGCTAAAAACCTACGACCATATGGTACCCCTAACGAACAACATGAAGGACGGTCAAAGGGCCACCCGGAGCCATGAGGCCGAAGCGATCATCAGGCCCCCGAGCCAAGCGACTGAACTGAATGACTATACAGTGATGATAAGAAATTAAATGTGAGCCAGACTCGATGGGGATATGCATAGACATTAGTGAAGCGAACCACGTGCATAAATAAACATAACCATCCGTGAATTTGAACAGACTGGAGCCAACGAAGCCAGAGGCCTAACAGTTCGCTAAGAGAGGACCCTTAACTTGACAAATAAAGGATTTGTAAACATAGTATGAAACGTACTAAAATTGGGCCACTGACCGCTGAAAAGCTATTCGGTTAACTGGGGCAAGGGACCAATCTGAGTGAATATGAACCACAAGTAAAGCGGACCAGTCTAAGTAACTGCAAACCAGGACTGAAACACCAAAAATAATAAAAACTTTTTATTTTTATTTTTTTTTTTTTTTTTTTTTTTAAAAAATTTTTTTTTTAAATTTTTTTTTTTTTTTTTAAATTTTTTCTCAAAAAAAATTTTTTTTTTTTTTTTTTCTTTTAAATGAACAGAAAAAGTAGAAGTAGGCCTTCGGATAGTAACAACCAAGAACGCAGCTATTATGTTAATCGGGAGAGCAGTGTCAGAGCGGTGTGCAGACTGTCCTAGTGAAAATACTGGCTTAACCATGATGTCAAAAAATAAATAAAAGGAAAATGTAGCTATAGGCAGAAGCAGTGTATAACGCATGGTGTAAGAACAGTTGGGTGACAGCAGCTCTGGATGTGAGTAGTGCCCAGCACGTGGTATGGGCGCAGCTCTGCGTTTGAGCATGATATAAAGCAGCCGTATGAATGCAATCTAAAGCGAGTAGAGTATTAACACGATACAACAGAAGCATGAACGCAGCTCTGGTAGTGAATGGAGTATAGGAAAAAATGTTAATGCAGACACACAGACGTAGTTCTTGCAGGTAACGAACCTAGCCATGATCATTAGTGCCCAACCCCCTTCGCCCCAGAGCGCTACAAGTCACAGACCGTGTAATGCCAGTACTCGCCTGGCACCTTCTGCAATTGCCCAGGTGCGAATGAACCTCCACATAATGCTGCAGGAATATATATATATTTTTTCCTCAAATGATGGTCACCACAACCCCATCTCGTGTTCCAGAGCATCAGTACTCAATACAGGCGCCTTTAACAACCTGCTAGTGGCCCCATATACGGGCCACTGATACACATTCACCAACACCTTGCGTGTCTAGCGCTAACTGCGGACGTGCGCCCCCCATGTACAACATGTGACAGAAACATTAAACCTTTTTTTTTTTTTTTTTATATGACCCTTGATACACGACCCTTCCAGAGAGATAACTACGTAATACCATCGCTTAAACGCAGCGTGTGTAACTTGGAGACACGTGTCCCGTATGATACAGATATCAGAAAACACGCGACCATACCTACTCTAGGCGCATGCAACACCAATAACTATATGCAATAGCCCCCAACAATCCCCTAGACAGCTGGACAAAATACTAACAACAGTCACTTGACCATTAGCGCCCAACTTTGCTTCGACCCAGAGTATTACGAATCACATACCGCAGTGTGGGTCTCATGCCAACAAGTGTGATTCTACAGTGAATGCCAGCGCTCGCCTGGCACTTTGTCGCTGCCCAGGCGTGAATGAGCCTGCACACGATGCAGCTGCGCTCCATGTCGCGGACCACAGCGTGGGTCCCGTGCGAACCATACCGATCCTACCATGAATACCAGAGCCTTCCTGAAAGATTCTGCCATCGTCCAGCCGTAAGGAGCCTCCACACCATGCTGCTGTATCCTAGAGCTGACCCAGAGGTAGTGAAATCAGCTGAAACGGCGTCAGCCTGGGCTCACAGGAGCCTGTAAATAGCCTAGCAATCAGCCAGCCTAGGCCCGCAGGTGCATGTAACGAGTCTTGTGATCCGCCTCCCCTCCCACAAATACAGCAAATATATTTGCTTAAACTTAACGTCATTACTGTGCAAGACATTCAATGGGTCACTTGCTATGCGCACAGAAAACTCAGGTACTCTAGATATTATTACATAGAAGTGATGATATTGGGCTTGTCTGCAAAAAGGTGTGATGTGAACAGTGAAAATTGCAAATATTATCGTGTCTAGAGTGTCCATAGTACTGTGCTGATTCACTTCTTTTTTTTTTGTTTGAACATAAAATTTCTATTGAGGTTTTTCATATATAAGTACAAAAAAATATACAGAATAATGTATACTCAAAAGTTCACAGGATCACAAAGCATGTATTATGATTCGAATTAACAGTGTCACTGAGCATTAGTAAGTAGTTGTCTATCGCGCATTAAAATAGTAGAAACACAAATACTGTAACATAAGATAACAATAGTAAGTTATATATGTAAAGTGGCGGAATAGATATAGTGAGTTTAAAACTCTAGAGGGAGAGAATCTATAGGTTGTATAATTATACAGAACATGAGTGGCTAGTAGATCAATTGCGGATTATTATCAGTTCCGAACCCCTGAGTTCACGTCAATCTGGCAATAAGGGTTGGATAGCCAAATATCCCATGCTTGTCTAAATTGAGGTTTTCTAAGTTTGGTTGATGCCCATATATTTTCATACATACAGTTTATATCAACTGATCTATAAATCCTCTAAACATCTGGGAGGACATCAGATTTCCAGGAGAGAGCAATTTTGTTGCGAGTAGCAATGATGATATGCATAACTACAGTTCTCATATTCCTAGGGAAGGAGCTAAGACCTATCGAGAGCAGGGCCAATTTCGGGGAGGGCTGTGTCTGAATACCTGTAAAACCGGATATGCAAGAGAAGACTTGAACCCAAATGTTCCGAACCGGAGGACATGACCACCACATGTGAAGGTAGGTGCCTAGCCCATTATGACACCTCCAACATGTTGGGGAGAAATCCGGAAAAATGTTGTTGATAGAGGTAGGAGTCTTGTACCATCTGTATAAAATTTTTCTAGCACTTTCTAGGTGATCCACACATCTAGAGTATTTAGGTATAGTAGTGTAGGCTTCAATCCACTCTTGGTTTGAGATGGACATATACTTTTTAATAATTGGTAACCCAGGGTGATTCCCTTAACCATAGGATTGGAAGAGAATAACCAGTCTTGAAGCCTCTTATCAGATGGCGAAGAGACAAAGTTATGTTTGGAATTCAGAAGGAGCCTGATTTGCAGGAATTTATAAAATTCAGTATGAGGGATATTGAACGTTTTATGAATGAACTCAAAGTCCACCAAATTCCCTTGGTTCCATAACTGAGAGATTTTAGTAAGTCCTTCTGCAATCCAAAGGTTTAGAGAAAGGCCAGGTATAGCTACTTCACAAATCGAAATTGGGGCATCTATCAGTGAAATTGGGACTCGCTTTTCAGATTTAGAGATCTGGTGCCATACTTTGAAAATGGCCTGTATAGTTAGAAGGGGGAATATTCTTGATAGGTTAAAGATGCTGTTCGCCAAGAGGTGAAGGTAAGTATGATGTGGGGAGAAAATGTTCTTTTCGATAAGGACCCATTTTTTTGAGATATCGTTTTGAATCAAACATTTAAGTTGAGCCAATACAGTTGCTTTATAGTAATGGGGGATAGAGGGAAAATTAAGGCCACCTTGATTAATAGGTTTGAAAAGAATGGATGCTTTAACTCTTGGCCTCCGTTTATTCCAGGAATAGTGATTAAGCAGTGTTTGGATTTTTTTCAGAAAATAGTCTGGAACCCAAATTGGCACATTTTCACTTCTTAATATCTCTTGATAGCACTTGGAGCTCAAAATCCCCCTCATCCATAGATTTAAAAGGGATTTCCTGTAGTATATACTGTTCAGATGGAGGTGCATTTGAGACTACATCAGACCTCCAGAAGAGGCTGACACATGGTGGTGAATGATGATACTCACCTGGTCTCCGCTGCAAGATTTTGCTTCTGTCCATCTCCCCTTGCAGATATCAACATTCGTTGATGGGGGAAACATGTGACCACTGCAGCCAATCATAGGCTGCAGTGTTGACCAGCTCCCCTTGAGTCATGTATCTCTGCGTAACTTGAGATGCAAGGTCACCGTTGTGGCCTATGATTGGCTTCAGCAGTCACGTGTCCTCCCACAGTGATGAATGTTCATATCAGCGCAGAGGGGAGTGAAAGCCACACAGACCGATTCCATCTGCTAGGTCCAGGGGAGTTTCCTCACCACAGTAGGTTTCTGGATTTTTGATTTAGTCTCGGATAACCCCTTTAATATCAGATTAGAGAGGTTCAACTCTCAGCTACCCACCAATCAGTTGATTAAATCTCCTTTATTGTTTACCAGGCCAGCGGCATACTTTAATCAGTGGCAGTGACTGAGATCCAGAGACTGCTGGCAGCCAGCATTAATTTAGAAAAACCAAATGGTATTGAGGGGGGGCACTTCACTTTAAGGGGATTTTATTTGCATAATCACAATTCGGCCCTTTTTGCCTTTATGAGAAGATGATCATAAGATGTCCCTTTGCAATCCACAGTGGTCAACTTTAATCTGTGGGGAAGTCCACAGCAAGTGCTAATTTTTCCTGCAGCACTAACACAGGGTCAATTTAATAATATCAATCTTTTTTTTTTTTCCCATAAATCAAGAGTATGGGCAAAGATACAAAATTTTGTGGTGTATCTTAGGCCTCTTTCACACTTGCGTTCTGAGGATCCGGCGGGCACTTCCTTCCCGCCGGATCCGTCAGAACGCAAGTCGTCTGAAAGCATTAGAAGACTAATCAGGATCCTGATCAGTCTTCGAAATGCTTTCAGGTTACTATGGCAGCCAGGACTATGGCAGCCAGGACGCTAAAGTCCTGGTTGCCATAGGAGTAGTGGGGAGCGGAGGAGCGGTATACTTACAGTCCGTGTGGCTCCCGAGGCGCTCCAGAATGACGTCAGAGCGCCCCATGCGCATGGATCACGTGGTCCATGTGATCACGTGATCCATGCGTGTGGGGCGCCCTGACGTCACTCTGGAGCGCCCCGGGAGCCACACGGATGGTAAGTATACTGCTCTCCCGCTCCCCACTACATTTTACCATGGCAACCAGGACTTTAGCGACCTGGCTGCCATGGTAACCATTGAGAAAAAGCTAAACGTCGGATCCGGCAATGCGCCGAAACGATGTTTAGCTTAAGGCCGGATCCGGAATAATGCACTTCAATGGGCATTAATTCCGGATCCAGCGTTACGGCGTGTCTTCCGGATTTTTGGACGGAGACAAATCCGCAGCATGCTGCGCTTTTGTCAACATCCAAAAAACGTTCCAGTCCTGAACTGAAGACATCCTGATGCATCCTGAACGGATTGCTCTCCATTCAGGATGCATTAGGATAATCCTGATCAGTATCTTTCCGTCCTAGAGCCCCGAGGACGGAACTCTAGGACGGAAAGCAAAAACGCTGATGTGAAAGGGGCCTTAGAGAAAAATGCCTTTTTCTCCACGTCAGCCACTTCTTCTCTGATGAATCAGTCTAAGTTCACTGGATTAAATCTGTACACAGGAAGTCCATACACAGAGATGTGGCTGCTGCAACTAGACGGTTTTACCTCACTCAGTGCTGGATTCACAGCTACACTGCTCAGTATTGCAATGTAAATTTTGTCCATGAGATATATTGATAGAGAGCAGGATCTCCTGTTTTTTGTCTGTGTTTTGTATGGGAGACATCATAGCAGCTAGTCTTGGAGCAGAGCTGGTAGCCACCTCACCTGGCAGGGTAGGGATAGGGGGATCTAGAAATAGATGCAGGTGTAAGAAGTGAATCCTTCATCTATCAGACATTTATGACATACCCTGTGAATATGCCATAAATGTCCGTCATTGTAAATGTGGTTTATTCTCAGTAAATTGATTTTCCGGGACTTTAATAAGACTTTCCTTTGATCAAAAACTGTAAGATAAGTTATCAGAAATGTCTGCTAAGAAACATGAACTTCCATGTATCACGAAATGAGTGACATGTAGTCTTTATGGTGATCGTGTGCCAAGGTCATAGTCTGAGACTCTAATCTTATTTTTATGGCTGTTTTAAAAATTAAAGATTCTCCAACAGATTGGATTCTACTCTCATAGGACTTACCCTTGGGATCATGTCACATTGCATGATTGAAGGTTGAATAGACATTATTTTATCTGGCTATCCAGTTGTCTGTTATTCTCAATAGGTCCAACAGGAAAAATATTTAATTCCAAGAAAAGATTTATTGATTAACCTGTAAATTGGCAACCTATTAATACAATACTTTAAAAGTCTGTTAAGTTCATTTCTAATGACCAAAGGTATCCAGCCTCTTTCTTTTACCTTTTTTTCTTTGGTTTTCTTCATTTAAATGAAAATAAAATGACAGAAAATGCAATTATAAATATATGACCTATTTAAAGGGGATTTTCAGTACTTAGATATTGATGACTCATCATCAGTATAGGTCAGACTCATCAATATCACCTTTACTGATCAGCTATTTTGGACAGCCACCAGGACAGAAACTATACAGTGGATGGAAGTTTTCTGTTCTGACGTTCTGTAGCTCGGGTCCCATTTATTTGAAAAGTGGAAGGAACTCTGTGCTTCCACCTCTGTCCACCATATAGTTTCCAGCAGCGATGGTTACCCAAAACAGGTGATCAGTGGGGGTACCGAGCGTTACACCTACACTGATCAGAAACTGATGACTAGAGGTAAGTGAATTTCTTGAAATTCGTTCTGGGTCCTATTCTAATAAATCGGTTGGAAGATTTGATTCGGGTACATATAAATTTAACCTGAATCAAAAGTACTCAGACTGCCCTAAAATGTATGTGTGATACTCTGAGGTTTCCCAGGATATTATTTCTCTCTTATTTTTCTCAGTTTCTTTTATAATTTATAATTTTTTTATAATTTGTCTAATTCTATCTAGCCTTTCAAGCTTATTAATGCAAAGACAACATTAGCAATGTCAGAGTTAGGCCTCATCCAGATGTCCGTAAAATTGCAGATCGTTTTCTTTGCGGATTAGATGCTGTCCTATTCATATGCAGCCCTTTTCTTCCATTGCACAGATCAGCAAAAAAAATGAAACATGTCTTATACTTGTCAATGAAAATCAGGGAATGGCCCTATTGAAGTCTAAGGCCCCTTTCACACGGGCGTTGCGGGTGCACTCCGTCAAACAGTGCGGGTGCGTTGCGGGAATCACCGCGATTTTTCCCTGCGAGTGCAAAGCACTGTCATGTGTTTTGCACGCACGGGAGAAAAATCAGCACTTTTGGTACCCAGACCCGAACCTGCACTTCTTCACAGAAGTGCATGTTCGGGTCAGAAATTGTCCCGCTGGTATTATTTCACATTATAACATAGTTATAATGTGAAATAATACCCTTGGCCATCTTCCTAATGTAGAACCCGGTGCTGAATGGGTTAAAAATAATAAACTAATATTAACATACCTGTTCCATTTGATCGCGAAGCCCGGCATCCTCTCCGTTAGCTTGCTTGTAGGAAAAGGACCTGTGATGATGTCACAGCATCACATGGCCCAATCACATGCTCCATCACCATAGTGATGGAGCATGTGATTGGGCCATGTGATGTGACGTCATCACAGGTCCTTTAGATCATAGATGCTGCAGGGAAAGAGAGGACAGATCGCGACTACGCGATCAAGTGGCTAAGGTAAGTTAACTTCTTCAGGACCGCCGTACGCAGGATTGCGTCCTGCGGGCGGTCTTGTTCTTCTGATCGGACGCGGCGGCGCGTCATCTCGCGAGACGCGAGACTTCCTGTGAACGCACGCGCGTGCGCGCGCGCGTTCACAGCGTCGCGCGTCTGAAGAGTTGTACTACAGCCTGCCAGCGATGATCAATCGCTGGCAGGCTGTAGATGCGATATAAATCGCATCAAACAAGTATATCAGACGCTGTTTTGTGAACAGCGTCTGATATACCTGCTACCTGGTCCTCTGGTGGTCCCATTTGCTGGGATCGACCACCAGAGGAACAGGTTACTATGTAAAGTTGCACCAAACACTACACTAACCCCCCCCACCCCACCCCCTCACCTATTAACCCCTTGATCACCCCATCTAGACCCCCTGATCACCCCCCTGTGATTGATCACACCCCTTGTAAGGCTCCATTCAGACGTCCATATGTGTTTTGCGGATCGGATCCGCGGATCTGCGGATCCACAGATCCTCAAAACACGGACACCGGCAATGTGCTTTCCGCATTTTGCAGATCCGCACATTGCCAGAACTATATAGAAAATGCTTTTTCTTGTCCGCAATTGCGGACAAGAATAGGACATGTTCTATATTTTTGCGGAACGGAAGTGCAGACCCGGAAGCGCGGATCCGTAATTCCGGATCCGAGCGGGACAAAGTCTGTCCCCATAGAAATAAATGGGTCCGCAATTCCGTTCCGCAAACAGAATTTCGGACGTGTGAATGGGGCATAAGGGTCCCTTATCACCGCCAGTTAGCTAGCTACTTGTTAGGTAGCTAGCGCCCAGCCCACCGCACCGCAGTCACTGATTTTGGCAGAGATTTTTTCATCCACATTGACCGACGTGAATGAAAAAATCTGTGCCGTTCATTTTTTTTTCAGCGCAGAGGCTGAACGGAAAAAAAAAATCTCATTACCCGTATGCTCAATATACGGAGAATCGCAGAAACTCCTAATGCTGGCCATACGTGTAATGATTGCGGAGACCCTCAAATGCCAGGGCAGTACAAACACCCCACATGTGACCCCATTTTAGAAAGAAGACACCCCAAGGCATTCCGTGAGGGGTATGGTGAGTTCATGCAAAATTTTATTTTTGTCACAAGTTAGTGGAATATGAGACTTTGTAAAAAAAAAAAAAAAATCAATTTCCGCTAACTTGTGCCAAATTTTTTTTTCTGTGAACTCGCCATGCCCCTCACAGAATACCTTGGGGTGTCTTCTATCCACAATGGGGTCACATGTGGGGTATTTATACTGCCCTGGCAATTTAGGGGTCCTAAAGCGTGAGAATCCAAATGCGTAAAAATGGCCTGTGAAATCCTAAAGGTACTCATTGGTTTTAGGGCCCCTTTGCGCATCTTGGCTGCAAAAAGTGTCACTTATGTGGTATCGCCGTACTCAGGAGAAGTAGGGCAATGTGTTTTGGGGTGTATTTTTACATATACCCATGCTGCGTGTGAGAAATATTGCTGTAAACGACAATTTTTACATTTTTTTATTCAAAGTTGTCAATTTACAGAGATATTTCTCTCACCCAGCATGGGTATATGTAAAAATACACCCAAACACATCGTCCTACTTCTCCTGAGTACGGCGATACTACATGTGTGACACTTTTGCAGCCAAGATGCAAAGAGCCCAAATTCCAACGAATACCTTTTAGGAGGGCATTTTTACGCATTTTTCTTCTCACGCTTTAGGGCCCTAAAATGCCAGGGCAGTATAAATACCCCACATGTGACCCCATTTTGGAAAGAAGACACCCCAAGGTATTCGCTGAGGGGCATAATGAGTCCATGAAAAATTAAACTTTTTGTCAAAAGTTAGCGGAAAGGAGACTTTGTGAGAAAAACAATAAAAATCAATTTCCACTAACTTGTGCCAAAAAAAAATCTTCTATGAACTCGCCATGCCCCTCATGGAATACCTTGGGGTGTCTTCTTTCCAAAATGGGGTCACATGTGAGGTATTTCTACTGCCCTGGCATTTTAGGGGCCCTAAAGCGTGAGAAGAAAATGCGTAAAAATGCCCTCCTAAAAGGTACTCATTGGAATTTGGGCCACTTTGCGCATCTTAGCTGCAAAAAGTGTCACTTATGTGGTATCGCCGTACTCGGGAGAAGTAGGGCAATGTGTTTTAGGGTGTATTTTACATATACCCATACTGGGTGAGAGAAATATCTCTGTAAATTGACAACTTTGAATAAAAAATGTAAAAAGTTGTCGTTTACAGCGATATTTCTCACACGCAGCATGGGTATATGTAAAAATACACCCTAAACACATTGCCCTACTTCTCCTGAGTACGGCGATACACATGAGTGACACTTTGCAGCCTGAGTGCATAAAGGGCCCTAAAACCAATGAGTACCTTTAGGATTTCACAGGCCATTTTTATGCATTTGGATTCTCACACTTTAGGGGCCCCTAAAATGCCAGGGCAGTATAAATACCCCACATGTGACCCCATTTTGGAAAGAAGACACCCCAAGGTATTCCGTGAGGGGCATGATGAGTCCACAGAATTTTTATTTTTTTGGCACAAGTCAGCGGAAATTGTTTTTTGTTTTTTTTTTAATTTTGTTTTTTACAAAGTCTCATATTCCACTAACTTGTGACAAAAAATCAAATTTTACATGAACTCACCATACCCCTCACAGAATACCTTGGGGTGTCTTCTTTCCAAAATGGGGTCACATGTGGGGTATTTATACTGTCCTGGCATTTTAGGGGCCCCTAAAGCGTGAGAAGAAGTCTGGAATCCAAATGCGTAAAAATGCCCTGTGAAATCCTAAAGGTACTCATTGGTTTTAGGGCCCCTTTGCGCACCCAGGCTGCAAAAAAGTGGCACAGATGTGGTATCGCCGTACTCAGGAGAAGTAGGGCAATGTGTTTTGGGGTGTATGTTTATATATACCCATACTTTGTGTGAAAAATATCTCTGTAAACAACAACTTTTAAAAATTTTTATACAAAGTTGACAATTTACAGAGATATTTCTCTCACCCAACATGGGTATATGTAAAAATACACCCCAAAACACATTGCCCTACTTCTCCTGAGTACGGTGATACCACATAAGTGAGACTTTTTTGCAGCCTGGGTGCGCAAAGGGGCCCAAATTCCAATGAGTACCTTTAGGTTTTACATGGCGGCTCACAATTTAGCCCCGCCCAAAATGCCAGAACAGTAAACACACCCCACAAATGACCCCATTTCGGAAAGTAGACACCCCAAGGTATTCACTGAGGGGCATAGTGAGTCCGTCTGAGATTTTTTTTTTTTTTGCCAGAAGTTATCAGAAATTGAAACTTTTTTTTTTTTTCTCAGAAAGTGTCATTTTCCGCTAACTTGTGAAAAAAAATGAAATGATACATGAACTCACCAAGCCCCTCCGCGAATACTTTGGGGTGTCTTCTTTCTAAAATGGTGTGATTTGGGGGGTATTTATACTATCCTGACATTCTAGCACCTGAAGAAACATGACAGGTGCTCAGAAAGTCAGAGCTGCTTCAAAATGCCGAAATTCACTTTTTTGCACCATAGTTGTAAATATACACTTATTGGACTGTTTTTTATCAAAGACATGTAGAACAATAAATGTAGAGAAAAATTTATATAGAAATGTAGTTTTTTTTGACAAATTTTACAACAGAAAGTGAAAAATGTCATTTTTTTGCAAAAATTTCGGTCATTTTTGATTAATAGCAAAAAAAGTAAAAATGTCAGCAGCAATGAAATACCACCAAATGAAAGCTCTATTAGTGAGAAGAAAAGGAGGTAAAATTCATTTGGGTGGTAAGTTGTATGACGGAGCAATAAACGGTGAAAGTAGTGTAGTGCAGAATTGTAAAAAGTGGCCTGGTCATTAAGGGTGTTTAAGCTAGGGGGGCTGAAGCGGTTAACTTTTATTGTTTTTAACCCCTTCCTCATCATTTAACAATGCATTCTTTATTAAGAATGCTATTATTTCCTTATAACCATGTTATAAGGGAAATAATAGAGATTGGGTCCCGTTGCTAAGCAACAATGCGGGAAAATCGCAACGCATCCGCACTTGGTTGCGGATGCTTGCGATTTTCCCGCAGCCCCATTCACTTCTATGGGGCCTGCGTTGCGTGAAAAACGCAGAATATAGAACATGCTGCGATTTTCACGCAACGCAGAAGTGATGCGTGAAAATCACCGCTCATGTGCACAGCCCCATAGAAATGAATGGGTCAGGATTCAGTGCGGGTGCAATGCGTCCTCCTCACGCATTGCACCCGCGCGGAAAACTCGCCCGTGTGAAAGGGGCCTAAGGATCAGCAAAAAAACAGAATGTAATCCGTTTTTTTGCGGACATGCTGAACTGCATTTTTGCGAAAAGTATACGACCGTCTGAATGAGCCCTTACAGTGACATATACAGTATAGCAATGAGTAAACGCTTTGTTGATGGTGTTAACAAACAGCCTGTTTAATAACACACTGCACTGTCGGATTTGTTAATGCTTTTAGAAACTTAGAAAATGTTCCGAAAATTGTCCTTTACTGGGGGCAGATTCCTGCCGGTGTTTATACACATTTTAGTATTGGACAATGCAGTTGCTCATTCCAAACATGTGGTCTCAAAATTATGCCTCAAGGGGAGGAACATGCCTGCCTACGTTTATATACACAAATTAGTATTGGAAAAAGCGGTGGCTTTGTAGTGCAACAGTTTTAGGGTAGTAGTATCAGCAGCAGTAGTAGCACAGTATGGAACCTGATGGACAAGGCAGGAAATGTGCAACTGTATAGGGCTAATAGTAGTGGTAGTAGAAGCTAAAACAGCAGCAGTACACTATGAAACCTGATAGACAAGGCAGTAGATGTGTGGCTGAGTAGGGGTAGTTGTACTGGCAGTAGGGAGGGTAGCACCTGTGGCTGCATCAGTATCAATACAGTATGAAACATAATGGACACGCAGATAGCGGCAGTGGCATGATTAACAATAAATAGTCTCTGTTAGCAATGGCAGATCTATTCACTGGCATCAGTCAGAGGTGAGTGACAAACCTCATAGATCCACGCCTCAAAGGGCAGAGTATAATAATATGTAAATAATAAATCCTATAAAATATAAATCCTAGTTTTACACTAGCGTTAGACATCTTTTGTCAGCAGGACGCCACCTCACACCTTCTGGCCCCATTCACTATAACGGGGACCGGTGGAGATCCGCCGCAACCTGGCAAACATGCAGAGCAGCGGTTTTTATTTGGCCGATTCTTGGCATATTTGCCGGGTAATGGCCAGATCTCTGCCAGTCCCCATTATAGTAAATGGGCTGGACGGTGATGCGGTAGCTTCCAGATTTTCTGCAATGCAGAGAGATCCGGCAGGCTGTTTCCTGCAAGAACAGCCTGCCAGATTTAAAAGCGATAGTGTGAAACTAGCCTAAAGCCTGTATTACACCAGGTGATTGGTGGAATCATTGCTAACAAACCATTGGCATAACTAGAAATGATTGGGCCCCACAGCAAATGTTTGAATGGTGCCCCCTTTCCCCAGTAATTTCTTTGCAACCCCTTCCTTTCATGCCGCCCCCATTCCTGTGGCTAGTAAAGATCGCTCTCTCAGACCAGGCCTGCCAGCTGCTTCATCCATTTCCTACACTGTATAAACTGTCACTTTATTGTGTAATACTGTTGAGGAGGCCCTGACAATAGAATCTTTTAGTTCTCATCCTGGGTGGGCCCCTTTTGAGTTTGGGCCCCAAAGCAGCCGCTTCCCCTGCTTCCCTTATAGCTACGCCCCTGTGACCAGTCTAACCACCTGTAACATCTAATATGGACTAAAATCTGTATGTCTACAAAAAGATCATTTACCAGATGTAAGGCCCCCATACCCAGGAGAGAATTGGGAGAGATAGCTGTTGGCCGAACGATTGGCTGACAGTTATTGAATGTGTATTCCCAGCTTTAGTCCTGTGTCACACTGCTGGCAGGCTATTCTGGAAGGCAGTTCCAGCATAGAATGCCAGGAATCGACATGTCAAAAACCGCGCATGCAGCTGTATTTGTCCAGCCGTTTCTCGCCATATTTGCCGGAACGTGGGCAGATTACCGCTGGTCCTCATTATAGTTAATGGGGCCAGATGGCATTCTGGCAGTGTCCCGCAATTCCGGATATAGCAGGCTGCTCCTGACCGGAACAGCCTGCTGGATTTGCAAACGGAAGAGTGAAACAACCCTTAAGTCAACTGCTATTCAACCATCAACCAAATTCCATCAAACATATAGGGCCACCTTAAGCCTTTTGACCATCATAATTTGAAGCATGATTTATTTTTTTGCCATCACTATGATAGTGAGTAATAATTCATAGTTAGGGTGTTGACACGTGTAGCTTTTTGTGACTGTTTTTGATGCAGTTTTTTTTAGCCAAAGCCAGACTTGGATTGGAAGGGAATGAGAAATAATGGACGGATGTACCAATACATCTCCTCACTGTTAGATCCACTTCTGGCTTTGACTCAAAACCTGCCACAGAAACTGGCAAAAAGCTGTGTGCGACTCCACAATAATTCCCATTGGAAAGGTGTTTTTTTACTCATCTACAATTTCAAAGGACTATACCTAAAATAGAATTAGCTTTCAGCTCTTGCCAAAAGGTACATTTTGCTTGAACCAAGACAAAATGTAATCCCACTCCATTGCTAGATGTCTCATCTTCAGCATGTCAACAAACAAATGCATCTCTTGAGAGTTAATTGATGAGCTATGTCTGCTGTTATGACGTGCTTGACTATGTGCCACCTCAAGACCAGCTCTACAAGGTTACCAGCTTTGCTTTCGTATAAACATACAGATGGCTCGGTCACGGGTCACTTGTGTGGGCTAGCCACTCGAAAACACCATTTAAACAACATCAGTCACAGCTGTTAAAGTGGATGGGTGAAAATCATTACAGGTAAAACCTGCTTGACGCACCTGCTGGTGTGGTGGTGGTCTCAATAGAACCGATGACATAATTAAACAATGCTTAATGTGACCCTAGTTTTAGTGTGTAATGACTGCTGATAGATGTGGTCTCTAAAATGTTTCAGTTTGTATTGGTTTAGTTGTAAACTAACATAATACTAGCTTCCACACCTCAGTCATAAGGTACGGCTACATGGTCAGGTTTCCTGATGCCGTTTTGGAAGCCATCATTTCGGATCGGATCATAAAAGGTGAGAAAGTATAAAGGATAGAAAATACTTCTCCTCTTTTTTTTTTTATTCACTCCTGGTTTTGGAGTGAAAACTGCACCAGGAAACCTGACCATGTGGCTGTACCCTAATTGATAGTGGCATAAGAAAAAATATGTGGAAAGTGACTATATTTCCAGACACACAAACTATATATAACATTGATTTATATGCACAGAAAACAGTTATCGTGCAATTAACACTCAATACGGGGTAACTTAGACAAAGTGAAAAAAGGGAAAGCCTCTGGTATGGTTGTAAAGAGCATTCAAGGGATATTCCCATCTCAAGTTATTCAGGACTGAGATCGGAATACCCGCCCTTAGCAAATTTCTTAAAATTTGATTTGGGTTTCCATAGCTTATGAGTTATGGGTATTACAGAAACAGCATTCCACAGGCTGCTTGGCTGTTTTCGCAACACTACCCACCTGTGGCCACTGCATAGGAAAGATGTTCAATCTCAGCCATGAATGGCTGACATGTGAATAACCCTTAAATATAGCACCCATATATGTCTATAGGACACTACTGTATCTCAATATAACTCCAATTATATTTAACAGAAAGATATTGTAGCTTAGCACTTGCTATGAAGTAGAGATGTGTGAATTGATTTGTAAGAATTGATTCGTCTCATCAAGTAGAGTTCTGCTCCCAAGACGGGGTGTCCCAAAAGTTGAGGACACTCTCCCTGCTACTTGATTGACAGGGCTAGACATCTCAGCCTGGCCCTCACAATCTCATGCCTACTTTGCTGCTCTGAGTATTGGAGCAAGTGCAGACTCTGCTTCCGCTACTAGAGCAGCGGCAGTGCCTACACGGCTACACATCTGGGTAGTGGCTCATTAACAGTCACTGTGCTGGAAGTGGAAGGAGAGCCTCTCGTCTACCCTGCTAGTTGGAGCAACGGTGCAGATGTGAGATTTTCTGGGCCGGCGGAGATGTCTATCCCTGTCAGTTGAACGGTGGTAGAGGCATCCTCAGTTTCGGGGACACCACGTCACTGGTGCAGAACTATGCTTATTGAGATGAACTGATTCCTATGAATTGATTTGCTCATCTCTGCTATGGAGTTATTTTATCCCCTAGAAGTATTTTGTTTCTAGAGATTAATCTCATAATATATTGCTGCACAGAGGATCATAAGGTGACCTACAGCTTCGATATAGATTCAGCCTCAGGGTCTCCATTCCATGTCCCTCCATTTAGCCTCATGTACATGGCGCTGTTGCATCCATGAGGGCTAATTGTGATTAGTGCTTTAGTATACAAAATCCCACAGGTTTAATCCATCTGTACCTTTTAAATCCAGGGATATTGACATTATTGATATTTATTATAATTAGGTCACATATAGGACATGTCCATATACACACGTACCATGTTTTAGATAAGGTTCGCAGCTATACACCTACAACTAGCTTAGAAATCCCATGTATCACGCAATATGTGAAGCAGTAAGTCATGAGATGTGTCTCTTAATCTGGTAAGGAAAAGGAAATTATATTTTTCCAGACAACCATGACCAAGAAATCCTTGAATCACTTGTTAGGTCAAGTTAAGAGCTCTAATGAAAAGACGTGAAGACTGAAACTGCTGTCTGTGAAGCCTAAAGCAAACATAACTGGTGGCCTATGTTTTGAACAATGTTGTCAGCTGACGCACAATGCATTTTACTCACTGTGCTCTTAATGTCCCTAACCTCTTCCTGCAGACAAAGTTTCATGCTGAGAAGATGCAATACATAGGAGCGCTTTGGGTTGGACAGCCCAGGATTTGTCTTGTTATTTTAGCTGGGAAGGTTTATGATGTCTGTGTGAGCTCTTGCACAAAGTTGCATGTATCTTGCTGATTTTGAAAAATAACATTGAAACAGTCTTATCCCTCCGTTTTCAAGGACAACAATCATGAAAGGGCAATTTTAGCACCTCACATCTTGTACCAATTTGCTTTTGTCATGGTTTTTCCATTGCTTTGTACCCAGGGGAAATATATTTTTGGGATTTTTTAACATTAAAGGGGTTATCCAACCCCTATAATCCCCGGCCCCTCATACTGGTCGTACTTACCCTGCTCCCCGGCACCTGCGTTGCTTCAGATGCCCGCAAGGCTGACGCTGCGCCTCCCTGTCAAGCAGTTCAAAACATCCAGAGACAGGGGGAAAGAGCCAATAGCAGACCGTGAGGGGAACAGGCTTCCCTACCGTCACCCGCGATGCTAGGGAGACTCGTTCCCGTCAAAGCCTGCTATTGGCTGCCCCCCAACAGCGGCAGCCATGCAGGAATTAGAAGCAAAGCGGGTGCTGGAGAACGGGATAAGTATGACCAGTATGAGGGTCCTGGGCATTTTGGGGGGGCATTATAGGGGTTAACCTATTTAAGAGTGGTAATCGATATTGAAGATGGAAACCCCCCCTCTAAAAACAGTTGTTGTTTTTTTGTCTTTATAGCTCAGGATTCACGTCAGTGTTGGTACTTTGCTCTTCAGTGTTTCAATTTTTTTTTATCCAAATGTTTATCTGTATTGTTATTTTCTCCATGTTATAGATACAAATTTTGATTTATAATATGAAAATCAATGTCCTATGGATGTAAACTCTGGATATGGTGTGGAACAGTACCAGAGGAACATGCAGCATACTAAAATATGCACATACTTAAAAGGAACACTACCATCAAAATAATTGTATCACATACTGTATTAACAGCTTATGCATGAATATTCTAAGTAATTATGTAATTTCTTCTTCTTTAAAAAAAAAAAAAAAAGAAATTGATGGATGGTTTACTGGATATCATTTTATCATTTTATGAAGTCACTCCGTCATTTTATCTATAGATAACACAGGATTCCCCATATAACAGCTTATATACTCCCTCTTGACCTCTGCACAGATCATAGAGCATCCCTAGAATACTCTTTCTCTATAGAAGCCAATGAGATCCCCTCCTCAGCAGCCCGACAGGGAAGGCGTGCTGTGGAAAGGAGGATGGGAGTGGTAGTAATGGTAGATGGTGGGGCTACTCCCTGTGACAGTGGTCCTGGTCCAGCTCTCCACTGGGCCATGCAGTGAGAAGTGGGTTCACTTGTTCTCCCCGGATTCACCCTGTTAATTATTTAAAAATATATATATTTGCATTGTACTCATTATGAGGTAAAAATATTTTTATTAAAGATATGGAGTCCTTTTCCCTGTACAGAGCTGAGATGGTCTACTAGCAGGATCTAAATTTTCTCTCTATTCTGTCAGGCAGGTATCTGACGGCTCCTTATCTCTGCTCTCAGACCTTATGAACACTCATCAAAGATCAGTCCTTATCTTACTCATAGGAATGTGGCTTAAATAAGTGTTCATGACATCTTAGTAATTTAGAGATAAGGGTTATTAGATGACCGATGTTCCATTATTTTTCCCTACCCATGAACTTTCTATACCCTCGTCATTTCCGGTTCTGACGCAGCCGCACCAGAAGTTTGCAGGTGTGGAAGGAGGTGTGTCACGACGCTCGCTTACTGAGTGGCTGAGTAGGAGTTGGCGCAGGCGAGCGCAGCTAACTGTGAACGTGCCTAGGGTAGGGAAAACTCACAGCCAATTGCGCATGCGCCGAGGGTAGTGAAAACTTACTGGGCTGTAAGTTTTCACTACCCTCGGCACATGCGCAATTGGCCGTGGTTTTTCCCTACCCTAGGCACTAGACTAGACAAGATCCAGCAAGCGTTAGCACCGCGTGCGCACTGGGCTGTACGTTTTCACTACCCTCGGCTCATGCGCAATTGGCCGTGAGTTTTCCCTACCCTAGGCGCGTTCACAGTTAGCCGCGCTCGCCTGCGCAGACTCCTACTCAGCCACTCAGTAAGCGAGCGGCGTGACACACCTCCTTCCACATTCGCAAACGTCACTTCCAGTGCGGCTGCGTCAGAACCGGAAATGACGAGGGTATGGAGGGTACCGGCACAAAGTGAAAGTGAAAGTAAGATTCACACAACTAGAAAAACTGTTAACCCTTTGTGACATAAAGGATCAAGGACCAATTGAAAAAATGATTTTTATCCCAAATTGAGTAAAATGCAATCATTAAAAAATTGTTCCCGAAGGTGTACATAGCCTTTAAAGAGTTTGAAATGAGTTGTATACAGTCCTAGGAGACCCATGAATGTCATTTACTACTTTTTGATTTAAGTTTAATTTATTCTGACCTGAATCAAATTGTCCAACCAACTGTACAGAATCAAATTTCAAGAAATTTACTCATCACTGATCATAACATTTTGCAAGCCCTACAAGGGATTGTGCTTGTTTTAACAGTGAATTTCCTGATGACAGATGACATTTTAATATCTGTTTTAAAGGGGTTGTCGGGCCTTTTCCAAGTGATGGCCAAGATAGGCCATCAGTAGCTGATTAGCGTGGGTCCAACACCCTGCAGCCCCGACGATTAGCTGTTCGATGTAGCTCCGATGCCTGAACTAGACAGAACCATTAGCCTTGTAGTGGACAGTGCTTGTCACTGAACCAATGCTCCCATTGAAGTCAGGTTTCCTTTGCTGTCTTAATTGTTACTGATGATTTGGTCATCTATTCTTGCACAATGATAAGAGAATGTGTTCAGGGTATGAATTAGGAAGCAGTATCTTTGTCTTCCAAACACGTTTGCAATAAATAAGCATGAAGCCTCTGATCTGACAAATTCCAGATGGACAAATATATTTTGTCACACTCTAAAAAAAAAAGTTTGGTACTGGAGAAACCATCTTGTTGCTCTTCATAAAAAACAAACTAATAATTTTGCATACTTACCGACATTGTAGTTGGTAAAGTAAGCCTCCATCCACCATTGTGCCACCAACCTCATCCAGGAAAGCCCATTTATGGGTGGGTCTTACATAAGCCCCTTCCATTTTGGCCCAGGACAGCCTGAATTTGCCAGGACTGTCTTTGAAAACTAGGAAATTCAGGACTGTTGACAACTGTTGACAACAATGATTTTGTAGTTCTGAAACCTTTTTAAAGGCTAAAGGCTTTACCCCTCTGGGTACACGTGTAACAGAGAATGCAACCCCTTTAGAACTAATATGTCTGACAAAGGTTCCTGTGAGATACCTACTACTTGTCCTAGAAACTGAAGATTGTCAGGGAAAGTATGCACACCGGTACGGCAAAAAAAGATTTAAAAGCACAGCCAAGTTTTCACTCTTTGGTAGAGATATGCTGCAATTGGACAAGTATTTAAATTAAAACTGATTAAATGAATTTTCGGGTACAATATGAGGAAATGGATGGAGCAGCTGCCGGGCCTGGTCTGAGAGAGTGATCTTTACTAGCCACAGGAATGGGGGTGGCATGAAAGGAGGGGGTTGCAAAGAAATTACTGGGGAAACGGGGTCCCATTCAAAAATTTGCTATGGGGCCCAGTCATTTCTAATTACGCCACTGACTGGTCATACATGTTCAATGAAACCAGGAGATAGATGAATAATGTTTCTTGAAACATTCTTTTAAAAAAAGATTTTCATACACAAATGTTAATGGCCACTTTAAGAGCCATTTACATAACAAAATACTCAGGGTAATAATAGGGAATGCACCATTTGTTTCTGATAATTGCCTGCTTGTTCAGCTGTACTGTATGGGGATGAGCAATTATTACTACGATGCCCACATAGATTTATTGTCTGTCTACACAGGGTAGGCTGCCCACAAATAGCCAGATTAGTTGCTGAATAAAAGATGTGATCACCCAATGAACTACCTTGTTTGCTTGTTAGTCAGGTGATCAGCAGAATCTTTAGGGTGCCCATACATTCTCGGGTCTCTGATGCAGTACCTGATGCAGTTTTGAAGCTAAAACTAGATGTCGACCATAAATGAATCATTAAGAGAGAAAGAGAGCATCTGGATTTACCCTTAAAAACTGCATCAACTACTACATTAAGTACCTAACCACACAGGTCACCCTTACATGGGGCGATTGTCGAGAATAAGAATTTGGAAGAATTTTCATTCTGGATAATTGTTCTGATCCTTAGTCCATGTAAAAGTCCCCTTAAACTGCTATGACAATTTCTCTAACTTGTCTATTCAGTAACTTAAAAGGGAATGTCTCACTGTTCGGATTAAATCGGCCACAGCAGCCATTTATTAATAAATAACATACATAACATAAATAACATAAATAACCATAACAGCGAATAACCCCCGATGAGGGAGGCCATAGAAGCCGCCAAAAACTGTACAACCCCAAAATTACCACTGCGGCAATTCCATCTTGCCCCCAGCCGCATAACACCAGCTCAGGGACACCAACTGATGGACGCCACCCTGAAGCCAACAGGTAACCAACTCTGAGAGTCCAGCCCCACCGTTGAGGCCCTCCCAATCACCTATACCATACTGTAGTCCCAGCTTCTTGGACCTTCCCCCGCCAACAACGCGCAGCTTGACCTCCGGACCTCAAGCCTGCGCGTTCCTCCACACCCGGATCGCCCTCTCAATGCCTCCTTGTAAATCCAAGGACCATAAATCGATGCCCACTGCATTCAGGTGGACCCCGTCGTCTCGCCAGAAAGTTCCTGTACCTGCTTCCAAATCCGGATGCCGCACAGCTACCGCGCAATGCCTAGCACAAAACCGACCGATCAACCTGTTTAATTTAATCCGGGCCTTATTAAGCCTCTCCACCGACCGAGCCTCCCTCCAAGTCCTCCTGGGCACAACATCTGACCACACAGTAACCATAGACGGGAACAGCGACCACAGCCACAAGAAGTCAAACTTTATATCTCAAATTAATTCTCTACAAGGACGAATCCCCAAATCATTTCCCCCGACATGCAGTACCAGAATGTCAGGGGCCCTGTCCAAATGAGCATGACGGTGCATCTCCTGATACACACTACCCCACATATACCTCTGCGCCCAATCCAGCACACCACAGCCACATCACGTTGAAAACCCAGCTGTCGCCCGTTCTGTCGCACATCAGCTTGCAGCGCACCCCAAAATACGTACGAGTGCCCAAGAATCCAAACTAACAATGGAGCGTCCCCTGCAAGACAAACGAGAAAAAAAAAAAAACAACAAATCAATCAACAACATCCCCGGTCAACACTCCCTTACCCCATCAACACAACCTTCAACATGCTCCCAACCGTACAAACGATCGAAAACGAAGAGAATCCCACCGCCCAATCTGCTGGATTCAGAGCGGCTTCAGTGGCAGCTTCTATCCGAAATTAATGCCCCGTGAACCTACCGGCCTCCAGACCCAAATTCCTCAAACACTTCTTAAATACCGCCACGAACTGGAATCTGGACAAAAATGACCCGTCCTCGTGACGAAGAAGAGGGCCCTCACCAAAAACAGAACCCTACCTAAATGCACGCAAACACCGAACTGGGCACAACAAACATTCCGGACCAGCAAATAACGTAATATAAGAACCTTTCCCCTCCCTATCCATTTTTGAAAAACAAAGTCTAATCACCAGTCGAACCCCATACAAATCTACGTCCTCCGCACATAAACCTCCAGCGCACCGCACACTTTTGCAAAGCAACTTCCCCAAACGAAAAGCTCCCAAAAAAGCCAGTCAAAACGCCAACCGAAACAAACGCACCTCACTAGCCGATCTACACACAGAACCGGCCTGTTCGTCCAACTGCAACAGCAACGAAAAAGACACCGGACGCCACGTATTCACTACACGTTTGCCCCTTCTACACCCCTTCAACACCTGACGAACCAAAAAAGACTTAGTGATATCCTGCAGATTCCGCAATTTAAATCCAAAAGCCAATCCCGCCATACAACTATTAATCTGTGCCACCGACCAACCCTTGTCCCTCAAGTGTGCTATGAACGATAATAACATGATCTCCCCAGCATCCACACCAACCCCCATTTCACTACACCACCGTTCCCACATGACCCACGCTCTATCAAATGCCTTCCAGGTACCGTCACTCAACGAAGCAAGCAAAAGGGCCACTACTGTACCTCCAAGAACTCCCACAGCGACTTCGGACACACCAACCCCTCCACTGCCGCTTCCGGGTCCAGCTGACGGAAACGCGCCCACTGTAAACGAGAAAGAGCGTCAGCTATGCCATTTGAAGTCCCTGCCACATGTACAGCCACAACCCAAGTATTAGGCGATAAACAAAAAAGTGCTAAACGCTGCAACAAACAAACTACCAGAGGTGAAGAGGCAGTTAAACCATTGAATGCTTGTACAACCCCCAGATTATCACAATGAAATCTCACTTTCCGGTCCCTGAACTGCTCCCCCCAAAGCGTCACCGCCAACACTATGGGAAAAAGCTCCAGCAACGCCACATTCTTCACCCGACCCCTTAGGACCAAGGACTCCGGCCACCTCCCCGCACACCACTGACCATGGCAATAAGCCCCAAAACCAACCCCGCCCGCCGCATCCGTAAACAACTCAAAATCAAAACTATCCACAACCTCGCCCAAAAACAGCGCTCTACCATTAAACTGCTGTAAAAACAATCCCAAACAGCCAAATCCCCCTTCTTTTTTTTTTTCTTTAACAAATATTTTTTATTTCAATCATCCCAAAAAGCCAAATCCCCCTTCAATTCCCACCCCAGTCTAATAAAATGATACGGAGCCTCGCGGCTAACCTCCTACTAGATATGCGGCCCATCGAAAGAATGCGACACGCAAAATTCAACTTCCCCAGAAGGGACTGCAAGTCCAGCAGCCGAATCTTCTTGGACCGCAACGCATCCGTTACCCCGGCCCTCAAATCACGCACCTTGTCATCCGGCAGCCTACACTCCATGTCTATCACTATCCCGAACTCTTGAACCTGGTGGTCCTAAACATAGAAAATCGTCCAAGTAATGGATAATAGAAGAACACCCCGACACCTGAACCACTACCCACTCCAAGAACGAGCTAAAACGTTCAAAATAGGCACCCGACACTGAACACCCAATTGGCAAACACCAATCCACAAAATACCCGCCATCCCAAAAACAACCAAGCAAATGCAAACTATCTGGGTAGTAAGCGAAACACCGCTTTTAATATCTGTTTTTGCCAATAAGCTACCTGGGCCAAACTTCCGAACCCACTCCACAGCCGCATCAAATGAGGAATATACCACTAAACAGAGCTCAGGATCTATACCCTCATTGACCGACGCACCCTTGGGAAAGGACAAACGATGAATGAGCCGAAATTTATTTGGCTCTTTCTTGGGCACCAACCCCAGCAGGGAAACCCGCAGATTAGACACCGGCGTAACCGCAAAAGGACCATCTATCCTCCCCAAAGAAACCTACTTTGACAATTTATTTGTCACTACATCGGGGTGTTCAAGTGCCGAACGCAAATTCTTCTGCGTCTTTGTCACCGGCAACGGATGAGACGGGATATGAAAACCCACCGTAAAGTCCAAACGCAAAAACTCCACCACCTCCTGATTCGAATATTTACTTAGAGAAAGCCCACCATCCTTTCCACTAGAACTGGGGTCCGACCCTTTTGCAGAACCCTTACCTCCTCTCTGTCTCCCTCCCCTAAAGCACTTGGTCACTGTATGACTTCCCCCGCAGACGGAACACTCATGCTTAAATTTACACTTCTGACCGAATTTGCAACCGCCCTCGTTAAAAAGGAAGCACAGGCCCCTCGCCGATGCTGTTGCAAAACCCGACTGGCCCGCTCCCACTGCGTCTCCTCAAAAGGACTGCACTGGCCTCCCAGGTGATGTCATCCTCATCCACAAACCTATGTCCTTATGATCCCATCTCATGCTAGGACGTACCGCCTTCCTCTGACGAAATTGTTCGTCATATCTGAACCATCCAGAACCACCATACACCCGATAAGCCTCACCGATCGGGTCCTGATAGCAAAAAAGGGCCGAACAACACTGGGGATTTTTCCCCAATCACGCTAGCTAAAATGGCAAAAGCCTGAAGCCAATTGCCAAACGTCCGCGGGATCAATCTAAAACGACGTTTATCATCATCCTTCTTCCTAACCTCATCCTTTTTAACTACATTCAAATTAAAGAATTCCAAGGGGAGCAGAGAAAAAATTTCTACATACTTCCGCCACCAATTTTTTTTCCCGCACTTCGGGCTTCAAATGCACTCCCAGGGGCCCCTCAAAACAGACATATAACTCCCCTTTAGCTGCATCGTCTAACCTAGGCCTCTCTTCCTCCACACCCGCATGTGTCTGCGCAGATACCGAACCCCCTGCCCCGCCAGCGGTACTAGAAGGAACGCCACCAACCCCCGGCCCCAACCCCCATGCCTGAAGAGGAGCCCCACCTAAACCGCCTGCAGCCGCACCTAAACCGCCCCCACCCGAACTCACCCCCGCTAACCCACACAACAACTGCCCCAAACCCCCAATATTGTTACTACTAGGTCCACCGGAACCTCCAGATCCCTGAAACAGAGTTAACAAAGAACCCAGTGATGTCTCCCCTAGCTGCCGATGCTCTGGAATCCTGGCGCGTGTCCCCCGGCACCTCAGGAACAGACATCTCTCTCGGCCTCCTTCTACGACGGGCGGCGTCCAAGGCACGCCAATACTGCACGTGTGGACATGGACTCCGGCCGCTTCTTCCAACTCCATGCAGGCAGGACCAGCAGGAAGCTGTCCGTCATTCATAAGAGGCCTGGGCAGACTCCTGGCTCCACTCTGCCCAGCCCCGTGCAGCATCTCCATGCTATTAAAGTCCTGGGAAGGCCTGTGCAGGCTCTGCCCCCCCCCCCCTTGCACAGCCTCATGTGCATAAGGCCGACAAAGATCTTCTTGGAGAGGCCTGTGACCGCTTCTGGTCCCCACAGGCCCCTCCCCTGATGCCCCCACAGGAGGTCCCATGTGAAAGGGCCTGTGCAGGCGACTGCCTGCACAGCCCTGCGATCACCAGTGCTGCCGCCTCCACTCCCCCGCCGAGCGGAGCTCCCCCCCTCGCCTTCCATGGGGGGAGCCGCAGATCCCGGTCCGGACTCCAAGGTGCATGAAGAAGAGGGCGGAGGAGCAGTCACTCCACCCGAAGCAGGGTCCCGCCGCACACGTGGATGCCTCCCCCACCGGGAGGCCGTGGACGAGGCAGGCCTATTAACCTCCCGGCGAAAAGGGTCCCCGGAGGGGCTCCTGACACGGCGCTGGACCCAGGGGGTAACATCCAGGCTGAGGCGCGCCTGCAGACGTACCCGCCTCCACCCCCTGCAACAAGCTAGCCACCCGCTCTTCCAGCCAGCCAGGGCCCCTGGACTCAGTCGCTTCCCGAAGTCGCCGCAGCATCGTCTCCACCGCTTCAGACATGGTAGCAGGTAACCAGAGTTGCTTTCTTTCCTTTACCGATAAAATGGCGCCCGCTCCCCTGCGTTCCGCCTATTTAACCCCTACGGCCAAACCCCCGCCTAGCCACTCCCCACCAACCGTCCTGCTATCCTTAACCCTAACCTGGCCGGGCCCTCTCACCAAAATTCCTCATGCCGGCCTCCCTTTAACCCTGTATTGTCCGGCCGTACTTATATTATGTAGAGAAAGTTAATACAAGCCAGATACTAATGTATTGTTATTATCCATATTGCTTCCTTTGCTGGCTGGATTCATTTTTCCATCACATTATACATGGCTTGTTTCCATGGTTACGACCAGCCTGCAATCCAGCAGCAGATTGCACACTATAAGAAAAGGCACCAGCCTATGTGAGCTTCCACCCGGCCACTAGAGAGGCTGGCACTTTTTCCTACAGTGTACAAGCACGACCACCACTGATGGATTGCAGAGTGGTCACAACCATGGAAACGAGCAGTGTATAATGTGATGGAAAATGAATAAAGTCACAGTACATTAGTAAATGCCTTGTATTAACTTTCTCTACCTGATCAATGCCATTTGCTGAAGTGAGACATCCCCTTTAATATGTGATAGGTCATACAGGCATTATTGAAGGGTATCCCAAGATTTGTCTTTGAGCTGGCTTGTCCATATATTATGTGAATGGAAGTTCATGTTAGTTAATGGAACACACAGTACAAACACATAGTAGGTGTTTGCAGGGCGCTTTTGAAGCTGGATTTAGCATCAGTATAAAAAGGGTCATGTCATGATTTTATAATCCACTAATCCACTAATAATACTTAATTATTATCCATTACTTAAACTGTATGCATTTTGATTAGTGTAACCTCATAAAGGGAATGTATCAGCAGATTTGCACCTATGACACTGGCTGACCTGTTACATGTGCACTTGGCAGCTGAAGACATCTGTGTTGGTCCCATGTTCATATGTGCCCGCATTGCTGAGAAAAATTATGTTTTAATATATGCAAATTAACCTCTAGGAGCAATGGGGGCGTTGCCGTTACACCTAGAGACTCTGTTCTCTCTTCAACTGGCGTGCCCTCTGCACCTTGATGACGTTTTCACTGCCTGGCCCTGTCACTTATACTGTGGGGCACCTTGATTCCAAGGATGTACACCCTCGGATGGAGGCAAAAATGTGTATCTAATCTATTCGATTTTTACCTTTTCTTACTGATTCTCTTCTCTCCAAACAAAAATGGCTTTCACATGGCAAAAAAATGTCTTGAAATTAATAGTCCTAACGACAACTACTTCTCTGGAGCTTTGAAGCAGAAATTATATAAGAGTGTTTGCTAAGCCTTCCCTGTGATCCTCCACCCAATGACATCCTGACCATAAAGGTTAGAACGAAGCTAAAACAAAGATTTACAGGAAGGACACATTTGTCACAGCTCGCTAATTTCAAGTAATTCTGTCTTTCCTGTTCCAATTATCGGGGATTTCTTCCGGCTTTTATGAAAAGTTCTTCACAACAAATTCTAACCAGCTGTCACCTCAGCTTCTACACATAAAACCATCGCGAATCAGATCAGGTGATCCTGAAATGATAATGCGAAAACCCAGGCCCTGAAATTCACTCCCTTCAAGTGTGTGATCTTGCAGCACATACTAATGATGAATCCAGCTCTCATAGTTTTTACTTTGTCAGGTCTGTAAATATTATTTGTATGAATATCAAATTATGATGTCAGAACCTGACATTTATACAGAAATTATACCAATAGCTACATAGTCCCCGCTCATCTCCTCCTGCTGGACTGCTCTGTGACAGATCACTTCTGCAGCAGCCCCTTCCCCTGGGTCTATTACCTACTGACTGCTCCCTCTCTCTTTATGGCCTCATGCACACAACCATGGTTTTGGTCCGCATTTTTTGCATCTCGAATGCGGAACCATTCACTTCAATGGAGCCGCAAAAGATGCGGACAGCACTTCGTGGCCCCACAAAAAAAATAGAACATGTCTACTCTTGTCTGTTTCTTTTATCGGCGGCCCGTTCCATTACGCAGTTTGCGGACCGCAAAACACAGCACAGTAGTGTCCATGAGGCCTAATAAAGAGGTTCTTCAGCAGATGTACCCTGCATTTCCCTGCTGCTACAAAACATACATAATTAGACACTTCGGATATCAATATAAATTGCTGTCTTACTTTTTAGATAGCAGCTGTGCTTGGTATATATTCAGTTCTATGGGGCTGAGCTGCTCCTAGGCCACGTGACCAATGAACATGATGTCACTAGCCTAGGTAAAGCAGAGAGAAGGCCATGATGCTCACAGGAGCGCCACTGACTTCTAAAGTGGCTGATCGGCAGGGGTACCGGGTGTCGGAGCCCCAGCGATCAGATACTGATGACCTATCGAGAGGATAGGTCATCAGTAAGAAAATCTTGGAAAACCCCTTCAATTTAACGTTGTGCAACATTTTGGCCTACATTAGCCTTTTCAAGCATACAGCTATCACATGTCAAAATGTTGCATAATGTCGGATTAAAGGGACATCTTTTTGCATATCCAAATTGGTTTCTATGTTCTGTTGCCAAGCTTCCTTGGGAGTCTGTATGGTGTATGGCGGTGTGAATCTGGTAGACCAAGTCCACCAAGCAACAGCACTAGAGTGACTCTAACATGGGTACTGCTTCTACAGTGCCGTTTTGGAGAATGGTGTATGCAGGGAGCCCCTGAGGAGCCGGGGCAAAGGATATGAGTGATAGTGGCCCTGATGATAATGTTGTGTCACAGTATACTCTCTCAGGCCGCTGCTCCCTGGGGACCAGTTCAGTGATAATGTAGTTTGAATAATCAGACCAGAAGTAAACGTATAACAGTCTCTCTCTGCTTAGTGAAAATTAGAACTTGTGGCACATCCAGCAGCAATAAATACAAAGTGCAGTCTCTCTGGCGCCAGTTGAGGAGTTACAGTTGCTGGTTGACTGACAATAGGTTGGCACTAGCAAACACTTGTGGCTATAGGTGTCCACTGTAGTTCAGGCTTAAAGTTTGTCTGGCCTAGTGAGGGTTTAGGTAGGTGGTGGTGCCTGAGCTGTAACCCCTCACCTTGCAGCAGTGTCTTTAATGCTGATTGTAGCTTTTTAATGTACTGACTTTTTTCTCGAGGATTTACTAGAAGCTGTCTTTGGCTGTTATTCTTGTAGGAGAAGGATATCTGGTCCCTGAACTTCCCTCACAGGAGAAAAAGATACTGTTCTGGGAATGGGAGCTCTGTATGCACTTCCTCACTCTCCTACTATCAGAACTGAACTCTCTGTCCTCTGCTCTCTTTGTCTCACTAGACTGTAACTCCCAATCCTGGCAGAAAGTAGTGTAGGACCAAACCACTTCTACAAATAAGGGAGGAACAGGGTGGTTAGCCATGTTCAGGCCAACCACTGCCATCCATTCCTCCTCTGCTAGAATAAATGACAAATATTTAAAAATACATAACATTATATATAGAGATGAGCGAATTGAAGTTGACAAAGTGGAATTAGATCAGAATTTCAGGAAAAAATTTGATTTGCACCGAACCCGAATTTCCTCTTGCTTCATGGTAACGAATCGCATTTTTTCCTAAAATGTCTCCTGCACTTGTGAGGACATGGAGCAAGGAACTGTGGGAACGCGGGATCACCCATAATGCCATGCATGCAGCCAATCAGCAGCCAGTCAGCCCTGTGATATCACAGCCCTATAAATAGCCTCAGCCATCTTGGATTCTGCCATTTTCCAGTGAACTTAGTGCAGGAAGAGATTATTCAAGGTGTAGGGAAAGAATAGGGAGGAATTATTCCACAGCATTTATGTTGAACAGGGTTCAGTAGGGGAGGTTACAGCCTGGGTAATAGGAACAATCCTATTACACCTTGCTGCACTGACTGGGGATCCAAATTGTCATCATACAGCTCTGTCATTCCAGGAAACTGTTCTTGTTATTGGTGTGCAAGTGCTGTGTGATACAGCTATTAACAGGGTTTATTACAAGGAAATATTTCTACATCTTATTTGCCCTTGTGCGGTGCAGTTATATCTTCTAAAGCATTTTTTGGCTTGTATTAGTGGGGGAAAAAAGGGCTTATTAGCCATTGTGTGGTGAAGTGAGAAAATTACAGCCCTTTTGGGCATGTATTAGTGACACAAAAAAAATTATTTGCCGTTCAGTGGTGCAGTTATATGTCCTAAAGCCATTTTTGTAGTGTATTAGTGGCAAAAGAAAAATATGTTTGCCGTTCAGCAGTGCAGTTATATGTTCTAAAGCCTTTTGTGGAGTGTAGAAGTGGAAAAAAGGAAAATATATTTGCTGTTCAGCGATGCAATTATATATTCTGAAGCCTTTTGTGGAGTGTATATGTGGAAAAAAGAAAAATATATTTGCCATTCAGCAGAGCAGTTATATATTCTAAAGCCTTTTCGTGTATAAGTGGAAAAAAACAAGGGCCTGTTTGCCGTTCAGCGGTGCAGTTATATGTTCTAAAGCCCTTTTTGTACTGTATTAGTGCAAAAGAAATAAATATTTGCCGTTCAGCGGTGCAGTTATATGTTCTAAAGCCCTTTTTTTGCATTTATTAGTTGTGTGGTGAAGTGAGAAAATAACAGACTTTTTTGGGGTGTTTTAATTTCCTTTTTATTTATTTGATTTAACAGTATGTCAGACAGAGAAGTGCCAGGCCCTGCACAGGGGTGTGGCAGAGGCCTAAATGTTTCTGGCGCAGGCACAATTCGCAGCAGAGTAAGGGGGTGTGAAAGCAGGAGTCGTAGCGGGAGGCCTGAGCTCCCGGTGTCATCTAGCGGTCGTGTCTTGACCAGCAACCCATCGGTTCTTGAATGGTTGACTCGGTCATCCACTTAGCCCCAAGTGATATCAGACACCCCCAGCCAAGGGTCGGTGGGTTCTTCAGATACCACCCTTAGTTGGCATGGCCCGGGAGCAGGCCCTGTGCCCTCACCTGTCCTCAACCTGCCTCTGTCCTTTTCTGTTCCCTCAGCAAGAGAAGTATTATATGCTGTGGGCTCAGCCCCACTATACAGCGAGGAGAAGCAACTAGAGGACAGTCAGCAGCTACTGGCCAGCCAAGATGTGGAGGAGACATCCGCCACTTCCTCCGCTAGGCGGGCAAGTAGTGATGAGGAGAGTGGCATGGGATCTGGTGTTGTGAGCGGTGAGGCTCCTGACCCAGAGACCGTTGAGGAGGACATCATTGACATGCAGACAGAACTCAATGATAATGATGTAGCTGATCGCACTTGGGAGCCGGGTAAATTAGGGGCTTCATCATCATCGGGAGAAGAGAGTGGCAGCTTGCCCGTGAGTCAGCGGTGGAGCCAGCAAGTCGCTAGCGTGGTCGGGAGTCAGCACAGTGGCAGCAGTGGGAGGTTGGTAGCCAAATGTGCCTGGGGTAGACCACCCCGGGCACATTTGGTGAAGTGTGCAAAAGGTGAAGTGTGGCCAGGGTGCCAATGTTGGCACCACGGCTCTGTGTCAACATATGCAGCATCACCATAAAGTGGCCTGGGAGAACTGTGGCTCTGATGTGGTGGTCCAGCCTGCCGCAGCAACCGCTGCATCACCCAGGGGCATGCACCCGGTTTCAGGCAGTCAAGGCTCCACCACCTCAGCCGAAGGAAGCTGTCTGTCCTTCCCATCATCTGCTTTTCCTGATGCTCCTGCTCCTCCTACTCCTCGTCAGTCATTCCGTCAGCAATCGATCACCGAAGCAGTTGCCAAGAGACAACAGTATGCGTGCACTCATCCAACAGCACAGAAGCTGACTGTGCTCCTGTCAATGTTGCTGGTGCTTCAGTCCCTCCCTTTCCAAGTGGTGGACTCTGCACCTTTCAGAGAACTGATGGCTTGTGCCAAGCCGAGTCCCAAGCTGTCATTTAGTTGCCAAAAAGGCAGTACAAGCCCTGCACACACATGTAGAACAGAAGGTGGGCCAGTCCTTGAGCCTGTCGGTGTCTGCCAAAGTGCACGGCAGCGCTGACGTGTGGAGCTGTGACTACGGTCAGGGACAATACATGTCCTTTACGGCCCACTGGGTAAATGTCGTTCCTGCACAGCCACACCAGCAAATTGGCCAGGTGACGCAGCTTCCGCCTCCACGTTGTCACGCCGTTGGTCCTGCGACAATGTCAGCCTCCACCATGTGGAGAAAATGCGAACCTGGGAGAAGTCGATGTCCGAAAAGGATGGCTTGGGATGACTGCGTGAAAAGAAAACAATGAAGACCCAATGACCTAGAACAATAATGTGAGTGAGGCTCTAATGGCAAAAGAGGGATGCCTTCTGGCTCTCCGCCTTGTTAAACCCTCGCTACTGGTCCAAAATGGGGGCCTTTTTTACACCCGCTGAGAGGAAGGACAAACTGAACTACTATAGAGACATCCTATGTAGTGAGTTGGCCGCTGCCTATCTGCTCCATCGTCCATCCTCTCGCAGGTCTGACCGGGAGGACCCTCTGCGCTCACATTCCTCTGCCATGGCTGCTGTGGCAGGATGGGGGGGAGGGACAGTTCCAGCTCCATCAGCAGCAACTTGAATCTAGAGTCACTGATGAGCAGCCAAACTAGCAGAGGTTGCCCTGGAAAAGCTGTCCGGCCAGGCCAGTAGTGTGGCATCAGAGCAGGTGTTTAGTGCAGTGGGGGCCATAGTTAAAAGAAACTCGCCTGTCCACCCAAAATGTGGAGAGACTGACCTTTTTCAAAATGGATCAGGCATGTATTAGCCAGGATTTCCACCCATCAATGCCTGATGCATCAGAATAGATCACCCATGGTGCCACACTAACACTTTGACAAAAGAGACCAGTTTATTCTGGCTACATACCTCAGCTAATATTCTGATGCTACTACCCGCCTGATGCCACACATCTGATGCCAAGTGCTCCTTCTTTCACCCACCATCTTCAGCTGGTACTCGTATTGCCATCCACCTGCCCACTCTGTCACTGGGTCACTCTGTGGTCTCCTGATGCTGCTGCCACCTCCTCACTATGTCACCTTGCCACTCTGTGGTCTCCTGATGCTTCTGTCACTTCCTCACTATGTCACCTTGCCAATCTGTGGTCTCCTGATGATGATGCCACCTCCTCACTCTGTCACCGGGTCACTCTGTGTTCTCCAGATGCTGCTGCAGCCTCGACACTATGTCACCTTGCCACTCTGTGGTCTCCTGATGCTGCTGCCACCTCCCCACTCTGTCACCGGGTCACTCTGTGGTCTCCAGATTCTGCTGCCACCTCCACACTATGTCATTTTGCCACTCTGTGGTCTCCTGATGCTGCTGTCACCTCCACACAATGTCACCTTAACACTCTGTGGTCTCCTAATGCTGCTGCTTCCACCTTCACACTGTCATTGTGCCACTCTCTGGCCTCCTCCTGAGGCTGCTGCTGCCGCCACCTCCATTCTTTGTCATTGTGCCACTCTGTGGCCTCCTGTTTCTGCCGCCATCTCCACACTTTGTCATTCTGCTACTCTGTGTCCTCTTGATGTTGCCGCCACCTCCACACTCTGTCATTGGGCCACTCTGTGGTCTCTTCATGTTGCGTCCACCTCACCACTATGTAATAGGGCCACTCTGTGGACTTCTCATGCTGTTACCACCCTCCCCACTTCATGACTGCGCCATTATTTTCCCTTTTGGCCTGGCTGACATCATCATTTATTTGACCCTTCTTCTGGTCTGTCAGAAGGAAGGATAAATGAAATGTGCAACGGATCCTGTCTGTGTAGCAGCTGTAAGGCCTGTATGGTCCCATCAGAATTGGCTTTTGATTTTGTAGCCAAACGCAGGAGTGGGTACAAACCACAGAAGACATGCAAATATTCCATTCACGTGTCATCTCTGTTTTGGATCCACTCCTGTTTCTTTTGGTATTATACTGATGGATTACTGACCAAATGCTGACTGAGTGAAGGTGGATGCTCAACAGACAGGATCCGTTTTTTGGGGGTTATTGTTCTGATGAATAATCAGTGACATCAACACAAACTTACTGCTGACACCCTCGCCACTCTGTCGGGGGGTTCTACTTGTATAGGCGTTTATTAGAACAGGTTCTGTAGACATCTATGTGGAATCAGTTGACGATGGTGTAAAAGGAGTGCGCTTTTTCTTGGCGTTAACATCGACCTGTAAGGCTGAGTTCATACCTGAGTTATTTGGTCAGTTTTGGCCCCGTGACTGCCCAAATAAGTGAAGTGTGCAGTGATTTTAAGAGCGATGCCTGTCATCTGCATTTTTTCACTACCACAGCAGACTCCCTACGCGTTTTACTGCAAGACACAGTGTTCTACACCACTATAAAGGCTCTCTGCAGCCAGGAAATAGCAGTTTTTAACGCAAATCATCACGGATAAATTCGGATCAAACCAAAACATTTTCTAAATATTCGGCGAAGCGGGTGAATCGAATTTTTTTTAAATTCGCTCATGTCTAATTATATATAAAACATTAACAACTGCAGATACTCCAGGTCTGGGGTATTGCATATATGGTGATTGCCACAGGAGGCATCTGGTATAGGTATGCACTGGTGTTGATGTTTATTTTCAGATAGCAGTTCTTAAAAGGTATTCCCACTTTAAACAATATTAGGGTATATAATTGGGCTATACAATATCACAGTTTGGGGACGACTTCTGGGAAAAGTGTCTCTTTAGCTTATTCTTTGAGTAGTGTGGGTCCTAGCTGTCCACTGAACAGGTGAGTGGTGCTGTGTTGTAGGTCACTGCACAACCGGTAACTAGGGATATCACGGTGCACAGAAACTCTAAGATGGCAGGGTTCTGTCGGTGCTGCTGCTCCTTTTTCCAGTGGCAGTCAGGACCCCCACTGATCAGTAAGTGATAACATATCCTAGTGACCTGACAGCACTTAGCATTTTCAGAAGACCCTTTTAAAGGAGTTCAGGATAGACAATCACTAGCTGATCGGCGTGGGTCCGACACCCAACACCCTCACTAATCAGTGGTTCAGCAATAGCTCCAGCTCTGGCAGCAGACAGCTCAGTCTACTCTGTAGTCAACTGAGCTCCCCGCTGTAGTGCTGTTCCCATTGATTTGTGATGGCCTATTCTGAGGTTAGGTCACCACTTAATAAAAGGTGGGCAGCCCCTTTCCAATATGACTAATGGGTGTTATTATGTTATTCAACAAACCGATCCCATCACTCAAACTCAACTCCATTCCACTTCATTTACATAGACTAATACATCACCCAAAGCAATTAAAGACTTATTCTGTCTTCTCTAACAACATCCAAGTCGAAAATATCAATGAACGAGGCAAACTGCCAAGCGTAAATTGACCACCTGTCTGCCCTGTCATACAGTTTGAGAAAAACAATTGCATTGTGGGAGACTGAAACCCTTTAAGAAGCCATCAAGTATTTGACGTATGTGGTAATTCAGTATGAATCTTGTTGAGGAGAAGCACTTTTGGAAAGAGTTGGGAAAGGACGGCATTATTTATTGTAATTGGCTACAAAATGTTTATGTGTTTTATGCTCAGCAGTAAATGTTTTATTTTTCTTTGCTCGGTTGGGTCCTTGCAATTTGTCTTTTGTTCTTGCACATTCTTCCTCTACCTATTGTCTGAGGATCCTTTGTTTCGCTTGCATCTTAATTATCTGAAATCCTACAGATGTCATAACAGCCCTTTGATTACAAAACCAAACGCTGACAAATTTCTTTCTTTTCTTCTTGCTTCTCTAAACTGTCAAAACAAACCGTTCAGGACAACCAAAAACTGCATCAAAGGCTTGTGTTCTGTACTTCACTGGAGCCTATTATTTGTGGAACAAGGATATTGTGTACTTCGCCTGCTGGTCTCAATAAATATACTGCCTTTGTGTCCTGGTGACGGAGATTATTCTCATTATGAATGCCAAATGTTTATTTGTAGGCAAAAGTTAATAAAAAGTTTGAAACAGTAAAAAAAAAAAAAAAATGTACAAGCTATCGAGGGCCTGTTACCACTCCTGTCTGAGTAACTACTTACATTCTCTGCGCCTTAACAATTCTGGAGCATCTATTCTTATCGCTGTATGTTATGCTATTATTCCTAGTTAACGTTTATGAATAAAGGTTCAGTTTGGTGTTACCAGTTGGAGGTGCCCCCCCCCCCCACCGCATAGTCTGGCACTGGAAGCACTGATTGGATAGTGTCACAGTGTGCAGGATAAACCACCAGCTGGTAAAACCAACTTGGAACTTTATTCATAAACCTATAATAGGAATAATAGAGGATATAGAGTCATAAGAATACATTTTTCAGAATTGTCATTTCATGTGGCATACAGTTAGTTACTAAAACGGACATGTCAGGAGGGGTGACAGGTTCTATTTAAACCTGCTTGGGACATTCCGAATTCTTCTGCAGTTGTCAATATCACCATCTGTGATAGGCTACATCTTTGTGGGACTGGTTTTATAGAAATTGCTCCTCTGGGCAAAATGAAAGGTAATGCCCCACCCCTATTTGCCATTTTTAGACAGTCTCATAGTGTTAAAATACTACTACCATTTACAGACTATAAAATGCCAATATAGAGCTATCAAATAATACATAAAACCAAAATAATACACCATTGATGAGCACACAAACCGCCATATAGTTCTTACATTCAATTCTTAAAGGGCATCTGTCAGCAGATCTGTACCTATGGCACTGGCTGACCTGCTACATGTGCAATCGATAGCTAAAGGCGTCTGTGTTGGTCCCATGTTCATTTGTGCCCGCATTGCAGAGAAAATTGATGTTTTATTATATGCAAATGATTCTCTACGAGCAACGGGGGCGTTTCCGTTATACCTAGAGGCTCTGCTTTGCACTTTGATTAACAGGGGCAGGAAGTCTAAACGCCATCACCCCTGGCCCTGTCAATCAAAGTGTAGAGGGGACAGCGGTTGTAGACAGAGCTGAGCTTCTATGTGTAACGGCAATGTCCCTGTTGCTCCTAGAGGCCCATTTGCATATATAAAAACAGCATGTTTTGGGGCAATGCGGGCACATATGAACATGGGACCAACACAGATGTCTTCAGCTGCCAAGTGGACATGTAACAGGTCAGCCAGTATCATAGGTACAATCTGCTGACAGATGCCCTTTAAGAACTGAATGTAGACTATATGGCAGTTTGTGCGCTCTTCAATGGCGTATTATTTTGGTGTTACATATTATCTGTAGGGCATTCAGGCCAAGTTTGAATATTCTATGGATATAGCGTACAATTACTGTGCAACTGTATGTATAGCAGACAGTACATACATAGTAACAATGTAAAGCCAAGGAGCCTCCATGTTGCTCTATGTCCTTCCTTTTCATTCTTTCTGCCTCTGAATTATTGGTGCTGAATATTATATGATATTTTCCTGCTAATGTTCCAATAGTATTTGTTACAAAGTTTAAATTCTAATCTTGACCGGATCAATGGTTTCCACCTCTCAGGGTTGAGTGCTATGGGAACCATCCGAAGAAAAACAGGTTAATTCAGTTGTTAGGGATTTACAAGGATTTGCAGTAATTCGCTTCAGCCGGGAAGAGAGAAAGATTGTTTAGGAATCAGCAGCCTCAATTACCTCTGCATCAGTAACTTTGTCAATAACCGTGAATTAATGGACATGCTGGCTTAAACGCCACTTTTTCTCTGTTACAGTACCGCTAATAGCCATGTTTACCAAGGACCCAAATCCTTAAATGAACTACCGTACTTTTAATATGTGCAGTAATGATGGGTTATGCATAGAAAACACGGAGACATTAGATCCTACTACAACCTGTAGCACTTGACGTATTGTCTGAGGAGATGGAGCTAGCTTTGAATCTTGATTGCAGTAGCAGCTTACTGATGCATTAATAATGGTGAAAAAGTAAAGGGAGTCTGTTACCAGGAAATTCACAGTAAGGCCGCATGCACACGGCCGCGTGTAATGTACAGTCTGCAAAATGCGGATCCTGAAAATACGGACACCGTACGTGTGGCATCCGTATTTTCTGAGGACCTATTACCTTCATGAGTCAACTGGTGACAGAAGGAAGGACCATGCATGTTGTATTTCAACTAGCTCTATTTTTTGTTTGCATGTTTTCTCTCATACCACTAAGGGCTCATGCACACGACGGTATGTATTTTGTGGTCTGCAAAAAAATGGATCGGCAAAAAATGCGAATGACGTCCGTGTGCATTGCGTATTTTGTGGAACGGAACGGCCGGCTCCTAAAAGAACAGTCTTATCTTTGTCCGTGATGCGGACAATATTAGGACATGTTCTATTTCTTTGAGGAACAGACATACGGAAATGGAATGCACATGGAGTAACTTCCGTTTTTTTTGTGGACCCATTGAAATTAAAAAAACGGAACGGACAATGTGTGCATGAGCCCTTAGGCTAGTTTAACACCTCTGATGTGAATTCCGTACAGAAAATACAGCAAGCAGCGGTTTGTGTCCAGCCGATATTCCGCATTGTCTCGCAGAATGCGTATGGATCTCTGCCGGATCCCATTATACTTAATGGGGCCAGCGGGCATTCTGTCTGTATCCAGCAGCACCAGACCCAGAGAATTCCTCCCTCACACACTGACCACCATGACCACATCTTTCTCACAGACTGCTACCTATGCCCTTCTCCACCACTCAGCAGTCCCCGATGCCTCCCACTGCCCCTCGTACTGCCCTCCCAAGCTCCTGCTTCCTCACAGTGTGCCCTCATTACCAACTACTCCTTATAGATTGCCATACAGTTTAGATGCCTCTAAGGAAGTTCAGATATGTAAATGTCTTAGGGTCCTTTCACACTGGCGCTTTTGTTTTCCGGCATAGAGATCCGTCGTCGGGTCTCTATGCCGGAAAAATCCTGATCAGGATCATCCCCATGCATTCTGAATAAAGAGAAATCCGTTCAGGATGCATCAGGATGTCTTCAGTTCAGGACCGGAACGTTTTTTGGACGCAGCAAATACCGCAGCATACTGCGCTTTTTGTTCGGTCCAAAAATCCGGAACACTTGCCGCAAGGCCGGATCCGGAATTAATGCCCATTGAAAGGCATTAATCCGGATCCGGCTTTAAGCTAAACGTCGTTTCGGCGCATCACCGGATCCGACGTTTAGCTTTATCTCAATTGTTACCATGGCGGCCAGGACGCTAAAGTCCTGGTTGCCATGGTAAAATGTAGTGGGGAGCGGGAGAGCAGTATACTTACCATCCGTGCGGCTCCCGGGGCGCTCCAGAGTGACGTCAGGGCGCCCTACACGCATGGATCACGTGATCACATGGATCACGTAATCCATGCGCATGGGGCGCTCTGCGTCATTCTGGAGCGCCCCGGGAGCCGCACGGACTGTAAGTATACCGCTCCCCCGCTCCCCGCTCCTACTATGGCAACCAGGACTTTAATAGCGTCCTGGCTGCCATAGTAACCTGAAAGCATTTCGAAGACTGATCAGGATCCTGATCAGTCTTCTAATGCTTCAGGCGACTTGCGTTCTGCCGGATCTGGCGGGACGGAAGTGCCTGCCGGATCCTCAGAACGCAAGTGTGAAAGGACCCTTAGAGAAAGGGGACCCCCTTCAGAGCTAAGCGGCGCTATCACATATGGCTCTTGCCTTGCTGGACATAAGGTAGCCATTTATTAGATAGTCATCCATTCCTTTCAATGGACACCATGTAAGTGTACTGTTCCCTGCATGGGGAATATTCGGCCACACAAAGCTTGTTCCAGCAATAACAGATACCTACTAGGGTTGGAGAATCCAGACTCATGGTGCCCAGCTGGTCCGCACAGCAACTTCTTTCAGAAGGGAAATATGTGTGTATGTGGTCAGTATATGCAAAGAAGAGTCTACAAAGATAGTGGATGGAAACCAACACTCATTCTGTCTACTGTAGTTGGGCCTAGGGGCTCTAGGTAGCTCAGTCTTACATTCAGAAGCATTAGTATTCTGTGGATGTGTCTGTATTAGTTTTGGCTCTGTTCGTATAGAGTTTTTGTTAGAGATGAGAGAATTGATTCTAAACAAATCAAATTCATCTGGAATTTCCCAAAAATTCAGATTCCAGCTGAATCCAATCTTCCTTGTTTCGATTTAGACGAATCTCTCAAAATGGTGGCCACTGTTTTACAGGACAGAAAACATAGAAGAAGGCATCGGCAGTGTGTTATTCAACAGGCTGATTGCTACCTATAGCCATAGATGGCCCTATCACTTTGACATTACTAATGTGTTGGCATTAAAGAGCTGGAAAATGGGTTGGATAAGTCCTAGGAGAGCATCATACAGGATGTTCAAGATAATTGGGGCACTTTGAATTTAGGTAAAATTCATTTGCACCCGAACTGAATCTACTGATTTGTTAGAAAGGACCTGTAGCGAGTTTCAAGAAATTCCTTTGTTGTTGTTTTACATTCTGGGAATGCCCTTGGTACATAAGCTAAATGCATCCATTAGGTCCTAATAAACTAAAATAGACAAAATATTTTCCATCTGGATGCTGCATGGTTGGGGCGGTACAGTATGCACTGACATGCCTTATTTTCTAGCAGCACCGAACCAATGCCATTTTTAGTATAGGTTTCTCCTACATGGTGTCCTACACGTAACAAAAGCAATGGTATATTATACATCTGCATACGGCGGAAGTTTATATGCTGCAAACAAAAATTAAATAGCATGATGTGAACAGAGCCTTAGTAATATATCGTAGCTTTACATTTTTGTGAGGTGTTTTTCATGTAATTTTTATACATATAATATTGTGGGACACGCATTTTTCTTCTACAATACAACAACGAACTCAATCTCCCACAAATCAAGTATCGAAGTAGAAGGCGTTATTGAAACATCCATGTCCATGATGACATTTATCACAAGAAGGTCAGATTTTCATCCGTGAAGATGTCCATGAAGAATCATTGCTTGATCTGTGTGTCCCTTTTTCTCCGTCCGTGTCTTCTGCATTTCACTGACACTGGACGGCTGAAAATTAATTTCCAAAACATATTCTAGCAACCATTTATGAATGGAGTCCATGTTGTGTCCTTGGTCTTCACAGACCCATAGACTGAAATGTGCACGAGGGATCCGTAATGACAAACAATATAGTGCATGCTTCTGTGGTGTCACCACGGACCCACAGTCTCTGAAAAACTACTGTGTGAATACGCAGTGAACCCCGGAGAAGCCAGTACAGAGCATGGGAGTGGTAGTGGTCCTAAAAAGTGTTCTGTCACGGTGTACTCCCTCAGGCTTTTGCTCTCTGGGATGGGTGCAGTGGAAATGCAGTGTTGAAAAATGAAGCCAGAAGTAAACGTAGAACAGTCTTTTTTTACTAAGTGCAAAATACAACTTCAGAAACATTTAATAGTAGCAATTTCCAAGTGCATTTCTCTCTCTGGCACCAGTAAGGATTATGGAGGCATGTTGGATGGCTGCAGTTTAACAATAGTGTAGTACTGGACTGTAGTATTTTGGGTGGTGGGTGTCTTAGCCGTAGTCCCTCACATCACTGTAGTGTCTGTAGATGCTGGTTGTAGCAGTTCACTCTGCTGTCTACCTTCTCAAGGATCTACTTGAGGACTTGATATAGCTGATCTCTATGGAGAACCACTGCAGTAAGCTTCCTCTCTCCTCAACAGGAACTTCCCACTCCTGGCAGGAAGTAGGACCAGCCTTCCACTACGAAGAGGGGAGGAACAGGGTGATTAGCCTTGCTCCTGGTTAAACATTGCCATCCATAACCTTATTGGAAGGTGCGGGCAAACATAAAAACAATATATAACTCAATACATAATACTAAACTATATACAATTGTAGTACCCCCAGGTCTGGGGAACTACACATACACACAGTAAAGACAATCGGAACATGTGCTGTCCATGGAGACCACAGACAGACTTATGTGTTCATTGACATATGAAAGAGACCTAAGAAGAAAAGTGACATTGGAAAAAGGTTTATTACACCCACAAGTTTACATTAGTGTATGCAATAAAGGTTTTTCTGATGCAAGCCATGATTGTGGATATTATACTACAGCAATCAGTACATTCTTTCTTATTACATATGACATTAGAGATGACAAAACTGCCTTTCTACCTCTCACTGTTCCACTAATGGCACTAAGTATTTATAGATCTGGAGATATCCCGGCTTTATTTAACATTACTCATAAACTGGAAGTCGTAAACCTGGAAAGAGCATAAGAGGTGACAGCGCTTTACACTGTCAGATTCTGTGGGAAAAAGTATTTGCTCCATCTACTTCATGCTTGTAAATGTCAACTCACTCATAATTATCTTAATCTTCATTATGTTAGTAAAATCGTTTCATTCTTTCATTCGTAATGTACCGTATGTTTGATATGTATGTGATCTATGAGTGAGATATGAGCACTTGACGTAATTAACTAAACTTTGGGAAATGTAGTGTCGGTATTGCGTCAAAGCCTGGTGTACACTAGCTTTGAAATGATGTACTCTGCACTCACGTCATACACTCCCCACTTCAGCAAAGGCCCCTGATTCCATGTAAGTGTATCAAATAGAAATCATACGCGACTAAGCACTTCAATCTGATCATTTAGGCTTCCTTCCCATATGTCTGGCAATCCGTATATGTTTCTCTTCCTGCATGGTCAGAAACACCACAGGGAAACAGATCCAAGATCTGATCTTATGCTTTTGTATGGGAAAAGATTTGAAACCAAGTATATCAGTTTTGATGCTGGATGTCTCCTAGAGTTGGACAGCAGAAGACTGTATGTATCGTTCTTCTGTCCGAGTATCAACTCTGGATCAGTGCACAGTCACAACTTTTTCATCCTTAAGAATCACCTATCAATACATATATAAAAACACGACAGAGAAAGCTACCCCCGCAATGCGTTTCAGACCTTCTGGTCTTTTTTCAAAGCCATCCGGTCTGAAATGCGTTGCAGGAGGAGCTTTCTCTGTCATTTACTATATAAATAATAACTAAAGAACATTAACTAAAGTACCACTGGATCTCAATTGGACTGATTGGACTATTCACATATAGTATCTTGGTAGATGCTGGGTTACTGCACGCCTGGAGTGGTCAGCTGGCTTTTGATTTCTAGCTTGTTACAATATTTTCATCAATTTGTAAAGGCAGTTGCTGACCACTGATGTTCCTCTACTCACCACCGCGGTGAGCACTGTCCTCCCTGGCCACCTCTGTTATTGTCCACATCCAGACGTGCAGCATGCCTTACAGCCTGTTCCCTGTAGCACATTTGTTTAAGGGCTACAGGGAATAGGCTGGAAGGCATGCTGCACGGCAATTCCTGTGATTTAATGACCTGTGCTGACCTTCTGACCAGCCTTCCTACACCTTGCATCCTACTAAGCAGGGGCGTAAACAGAAATCATTGGGGCCCCATAGCAAGAGTCTAAATTAGGCCCCCATGACCCATTAATAGCCACTCCCACTACCTGTTCCTGGCCCCCACTTGGCTGGACCTGTAAAAGGAAGATTAATTACCTGTTTCCTGGCAGTGACTACCCACTCCTTATTCACCAAAAATGTGATGCTCCTCTGGGCTTTTTTTTCAGTAAATATCTGGTTTGACATCATCTCACTTTCCTTTATGTCAAGGCCAATGGTCACATGATGTAAGGAAATCCATTCTCTGCTGAGGCCAGTGATTGGCTGCGGTGATATCAAACCAGATGTTTACCGTGGGGGAGCCCAGCAGAGCATCACAGGCTGGAAGGAGAAGTAGCAGGAATACCTCCGGGAAGCAGGTAGGTTATCTTCCCTTTATAGATCCAGCCAAGTTGGGGGGGGGGGGGAGTTGCCAAAAATGCCCCCATTCTTGCACAACCCCTGGAATGATTCAGCGTAACAAGACATTTTGGACAATTATATGCTTTCAACCATGTGAAAACAATTTGGGGAAGGTTTTTTTCTTTTCCAGCATAACTGTGCCCCAGTACACAAAGCAAGGTAATCCATAAAGGCATGGTTGAGCGAGTTTGGAGTGCAAGAACTTGACTGGCCCACCCACAGCCCATCAAAAATCTTTGAGATGAACTACAACAGAGATTGGGAGCCAAGCCCTCTTGTCCAACATCAGTATCTGAACTCACAAATTCTAGTTTGGATAAATTGCCAAAAATCCCGAAAACACACCCCAAAATCTCGTAGAAAAATTTCCCAGAAGAGCAGAAGCAGTTTTAGCTGGAAAGGGGAGACCGACTCCATATTAATGCCTATGGCTATAGAACAGGAAGTCATAGAAGCTGTTGTTGTTGTAATGGTTAAGTGTCCAAATACTTTTGTCGATATAGTATATGATAACCCAGTCTAACATTTATATATAAATAATGGTGGGAATGGGATTCCTTTACCTGGATCCTGTTGTCTTAAGCTGAATGTTCATTTACACACCAAACACAACGTCCATTGATAAGGCCACTGTGTTACATATTGACTTTTTTATGGGTATCACGGCTTGGAAAAGTTAAATTTCAGCTTTTTCTGTCAATGTGTTCCCATACATTAAAAGGGTTTTCAGAGATTATAATATTTATGGCCTATCCTAAAGTTCCATTGAAACGAAGATCAGGCCAATTATCATAAGCGAATATTTGTGCGAACACTAGTGATGAGCGGGAGGTGCCATATTCGATTTCGCGATATTTCGCGAATATTCGATTGAATATTCGTCATATATTCGTCTAAATCAAATATTCGTCATTATTCTATATATTGCGAATGTTACGTGAATTTATACTCGCATTGCGAATATAACTTAGAGCTGAGTTCCTAATGGTTGTAACTTGTATTGCTAGAATTGACGAAGATAACGAATATAGCACTATATTCTCTATCTTCGTTATATTCTAGCAACAACCATTAGGAACTCAGCTCTAAGTTTCATTCGCGAAGCGTACATATAATCACATTGCGAATTAAACTTAGAGCTGGGTTCCTAATGGTTGGCTTGCTAGAATTTAACGAAGATTGAAAATATAGTGCTATATTCTTGAATTTGTTATATTCTAGCAATACAGCCATTAGTAACCCAGCTCTAAGTTGATTTCGCAATGCGAGTAATTCAGGTTATATTAATCGCATTGCAATTACAACTTAGTCAAATTTGTGAGATCGTGATTCTCACATCCGACAGCACATTTTAGCATGGAGGCGTTCCCATGCACACGGGAAGTCATCAGAAGCGGCAACAGGCATTAACTGGAGCGGGCAGGGAGCCAGGAATCCTCTGGACAGGTAAGAACAGCTTTTGGGAAGTGGGAAGAGAAGTTAGACAACCAGAGAGCAACAAGGATTAACAACTTAAAAAAATAAATAAATATTCAAAATAAAATTTGTTATTCGAATATTCGCGCTCAACACTAACGATTACTTTTTTCCTGATAATTGGCTCATGTAAATTCTTGCTCTATTGGTCCTTTGAATAGGTCATCAATATCATATTTTGTGGGTCTAACTCCCAGCACCCCCCTAATCAGCTGACTGAAGGGGACCTGATGCTACAACAGGGTCCAGGACCCATTCATTGTTTACCAGGCACAGTGCCATATTGGTAGTGGCTGTGTGAACAGATAATCCTTCACTTCAATAATGAATGGCTTAGCATGGGGTCATGTTTTTATACAGCAATTAACAGCTGACCCTCATTAGAAAAGAAGCTAATAAAACCATACAATCCCTGTGAATAACACCACCAGCACCAGTCTAACCAGTTCCTCTAGAAAATCCACCTTGTACAAAAAGGGTTGACTATACGAAACTATGCCTTTGTTCTTCCAGATTCAGATAAAGACGAATGACTCCATAAGCAAATAAGGGAGACACCGTTGATCTTCCAAAGCAATTTACAGTTTGCTCTCAGAGAGTGGTACAAGCTCGGCGGCAATTCCAATCATTCTTCACTGCAAGCCTCTAAATGCTGGGCTTATTACATAGATGACTTTACATCAAACAGGGCAGCAGTTCTTAGCGATTTCCATAATTGGTGTGTAATTATCTATATGATAAAAAGGACACTGTAAGGAAAAGTAGCAGGTGAAGAAGCACGTTGCAATCTCCGGTCTTGTTATTGCTGAGTTCAGCAGCTTTATGTCTTACTGAGGACAACAAAAGAGATCAGTGAAAGAGGATTGTCACCCAGAATACACCGTGCAATCGCTCTAGAAGACACGTGACAGCGGCACGTCTGCACACACTCACTGCTAAGCTCTCTTCGGCGTGTAAGGTTGGCTATACATGTGAGATACCTGTCAGCTAATATGTTCTTTCAGCTGGCAGCTATCTCACCCAACCCCCACCCATGTACATGCATGGCTTGCGGGTGCACACTTGGCTGAGTCTACATGCAGACTTAAAGGGGTTGTCTCATCCCAGACAACGGGGGCATATCATTAGAATATGCCCCCATTGTCTGATAGGTATGGGTCCCACCACTGGGACCTGCACCTATAGTGAGAATGGAGGCCATTTTCTCGGCAATTTCTGTTCGGCCCATAGAAGTGAATGGGAGTGGTGGCCGGTCATGCGCGGTGCACTTGCACTTCCATTCACTTCTATAGGGAGAGAGCTTGGTGGTGGCCGGACCGTAGTCCTCCAGCCACCACCTTGCGAGGCTCTGTTTCAAATATAGGTGCGGTTCCCAGCGGTGGGACCCACACCTATAAGACAATGGGGGCATATCCTAGCGATATGCCCCCATTTAAGCTGTCATCAGACATCTCTGACAACAGTTTATCTCCCCGATAACAAGAGGATTGAGCATCCATCAGCCCAATCCTTATCTCACCAGAATCTGCTGTCGGGGGAGAGTTGGTAGACCTTCATACTAATCTTATGGTTGGCAGATAAATACATACATAATAGATAGATAAGAAGATAGATAGATAGATAATAAGATAGATAGATAATAAGATAGATAGATAATAAGATAGATAGATAATAAGATAGATAGATAATAAGATAGATAGATAATAAGATAGATAGATAATAAGATAGATAGATAATAAGATAATAAGATAGATAATAAGATAGATAATAAGATAGATAGATAGATAGATAGATAGATAGATAGATAGATAGATAGATAGATATGGTTTTTGGGTAAGGCCCCATTCACACGTCCGTAGTGTGTTGCCGATCCGCAACACACCTTGCCACCAGCCCTATAAAGATGCCTATACTTGTCCGCAATAACGGGCAAGAATAGGACATGCTCTATATTATTGCAGAGCCGCCGGCCGGAAGATCGGCGGCACGCTCCGCAAATGTGGAGAGCACAGTGTGTGCTCTCTGCATCCATCACGTCCCCATTGAAAATGAATGGGTCCGCACCTGTTCCGCAGATTTGCGGAACGGGTGCGGACGAACATTGCAGACGTGTGAATGGGGCCTAAGTCAGCTACGTACTATTTCCTATTTCTCATGGACTTAATGCACATTTTGTGTTCTTAATTAGAAACTCTCAGGAAGTTATCACATTTGCTTCTCAGCTGATATGGCTGTGTGTCCAGCGTTCCTTTTCCCATAGTCCAGCGTTACGTCGCCCGTGAGGCATGTGGTGCAGTGACCTCATCTGACTCTTCTCTTGTGGCTGATGGTATGGGAACAAGACTGCCAGAGAAAATGACATTCATGTAGAGCTCGGAGACCAGCTTCCCAGGAGTCTGAAAGAAATGGGATTTCGTTTTTCATGGCCCACTAGAGTAAGTTAAATGGTCAGAAGTAAAAGGGCACTGACCTGTGTATTTCCTGGAGGCCGTAGGGGTGCCCTGGCTTCATCTTGGCTCTTCTCAGCACAGTTCAGGGATCATAAAGAAGTAAAGGTCACTGACCCCGGGGCATATAAATTCAGACAAAAAAGTAAAACAGTTGGCGCATTTACCATTCCCTTTACTTATATCACACTGCAGAGATGAATAGTGACCTTTGGTCAAATTTTTCTGTAATTGCTTTTTTCCTTAACCCAGATTAATAGAGGGAATTGTAATGGTCATACATTAATCTTAAAACAAATATGTTATCAAAGTCCATTAATAAAACAAACTATAGTGAATGATATGCCGTATAGCTGCCAGAACTGACCCTGCCATGACACAGACATATCGCTTGTAAGCTTTTATACATAGGAAAAAATGAGCTCTCATGTCAGTCAGTACACTTGTGAATAACACAATATAACTTAGCTTTCAATAGGAAACCAACGCAAAGCAACTTTGTTTCCGCATCTTCATCATAAAATCAAAGATTACTCTATGGCCCCTTTCACATGAGCGAGTATTCCGCGCAAGTGCAATGCGTGATGCGAACGCATTGCGCCTGCACAGAATCTGGACCCATTTATTTCAATGGGTCTGTGTACATGAAGGTTGGTTTTGACGCATCACTTGTGCATTGCGTGAAAATCGCAGCATGTTCTATATTCTGCGATTTTCATGCAACGCTGGCCCCATAGAAGTGAATAGGGCTGCAGGAAAATCGCAAGCATCCGCAAGCAAGTGCGGATGCGGTGCATTTTTCACGGATGTAAATGAAGTTAGCAGGCAACACTCATATTTGGGGTTTGCTGAAAATATTAGTATGTTTATTTATTATAAAGCAATAACATTTAAAAAAAAGTTTAGATACTAGATTGACAACTAAATCATCCTACCCCAAAACTCCTCATAAATATCGGAGGTCCACAAGTGGTGACTGATGCAAGCACTGTTCCCTATAGTTATAGTTGACACCACTAAGAATCTGTCTGACACTTAGCGTCATGTGAGACTTGATGCAATAGTTTATATGAAAGTTCACATTGCCAGGTTTCTATCATCTAAATGGTACTTTGTGACTAATTTCCTCTCAGCTACACCCATGTTGTTTATCATACTTATACATATTTGTGTTCTCTTTCTTATTATTACAGGCGCCGGGGACATTTAGTCACCTTTCACACGGGCAAGTTTTCCGCGCTGGTGCAATGCGTGAGGAGGACGCATTGCACCCGCACTGAATCCGGACCTATTCATTTCTATGGGGCTGTGCACATGGGCGGTGATTTTCACGCATCACTTCTGCGTTGCGTGAAAATTGCAGCATGCTCTATATTGTGCGTTTTTCAAGCAAAACAGGCCCCATAGAAGTGAATGGGGCTGCGGGAAAATCGCAAGCATCCGCAAGCAAGTGTGGATGCAGTGCGATTTTCCCGCATGGTTGCTTAGCAACGGGACCAGATCTTTATTATTTTCCCTTATAACATGGTTATAAGGGAAAATAATAGCATTCATAATAAAGAATGCTTAGTAAAATGAAGATGAAGGGGTTAAAAATAATAAAAGTTAACTTACCTTAGCCACTTGATCGCGTAGTTGCGATCTGTCATCTCTCTTCATGCATTAACTGCTTAAGGACCTGTGATGACGTCACATCACATGGTCCAATCACATGGTCCATCTTACCATGGTGATGGACCATGTGATTGGACCATGTGATGTGACGTCATTACAGGTCCTTTAGCTGTTAGCTGAAGCTTGAAGACAGAAGACAGATCGCAACTACGCGATCAAGTGGCTAAGGTAAGTTAAGTTTTAATATTTTTAACCCCTTCATCTTCATTTTACTAAGCATCCTTTATTAAGAATGCTATTATTTCCCCTTATAGCCATGTTATAAGGGAAAATAATAAATTCTCCAGAAGGCCCGAAACCGAACTTCAGTGATGAAGTCCGGCTTCGGGTCTGGGTACCAAACATGGCGATTTTTCACACACGCGTGCAAAACGCATTACAAACGTTTGCACCCGTGCGGAAAAATCGCGCATATTCCCGCAACGCACCCGCTTCTTATCCGGGCGTCAAACATGAAGAGGCCTTAGGTGTTTTGTCCCTGATCTTGTTTCATTACTATATGTTTGTTTTTTCTTGAATTATATAAAACTCTCCTGTGCTTTGGCTAGATTATGGTGATAAGTGTTAGAAAAATTGGTGAGATAGTTATCTAAAGGGAAAATAAGAGGTAGGCTCTGTTGTGATCTGGTACCAGGTATAGTGGAGAAATGTCTCCGTGTGGTGATTGTGTGGTGATTGTGTCTCAATTTAATACAGAATTTGATGTGATCTCTTTGTATGTAGAAGTAACAAGGGTACTTGTAGTATATAGTGATACAAAGAGATCACATTCTGTATTAAATTGAGACACAATCACCACACGGAGACATTTCTCCACCATACCTGGTACCAGATCTAGCAATCACAACAGAGCCTACCTCTTATTTTCCCTTTAGATAACTATCTCACTAATTTTTCTAACACTTAGTTATCACCATAATCTATTGTTCAATCTAGTATCTAAACTTTTTTTAAAATTTTATTGCTTTATAATAAATAAACATACTAATATTTTCAGCAAACCCCAAATATGAGTGTTGCCTGCTAACTTGATTTAGATTTATTCTCTCTCTCTGACTGGGTGAGCCAGACACAGCAGCCTCTGCACCTCTGTCATTGGCATTGAAAAGTCGAGCCGTCTATCCTCTCTATCGATTATCATTTTTCACGGATGGTTGCTAACAGATGTTGTTTGTAAACATTCAGTTTTTTATCCCACGCGTGCAAAACGCATTAAATTGCATTAAATCGCCTTGTACCCACATGATAAAAACTGAACTGAACGCGATTGCAAACAAAACTGAATGAACTTGCTTGCAAAATCACACAGTTTTCACTGAACGCATCCGCAACGCATCTGGACCTAATCCGCTCACACTCATCTGCAAGGGGCCTAATACTTAAAGAGGAACTGTCTGCTTCTAATACGCCTTTTTAGTAAAAATGCGTTCCCATATGCTGCAGCTTCTTTTTTAGAACCCTACATTGTCTTGTTTCTCTATTATTCCTCCTGAAATATATGAACTAGGTGTTCTTCCTGCCTTTGTTAAAGGGGTTCTCCACCTCGTGAGAAACTAATAAAAACAAGTGCCAATGTTAGAAAACAAGAGGCCAAAGAGACACTACCCACCTCTTTTTTTCCACCACGATCCAATGCAGAAACTCCAATGGTCCTCCTCTTTAATACTGGGGACAGGGGGTCGCACTGGCCACCAATGTTTTAATACTTGGGAGGGGGGGGGCGTCGCACTGGCCACCAATGTCTTTAATACTGGGGAGGGGGAGGGGCGTCGCACTGGCCACCAATGACAAGTAACCATTCATATATAAACAAAGGCAGCAGGAATACATTGCCAGCACCCTGCCTGTGACTGAGCGCTGCGATCCGCGGAAATAACCCCTCAGGTGCGGAACCTAAGGGGCTAACTGCCGCGGATCGCAGCGCTCAGTGACGGGCAGGCAATATATTCCTGCTGCCTGCGTTTGTATATGAATGGTTACTTTTCATTTGTGGCCACCCCTCCTCCGCCCCTCTCGCTCTGTTGGTGGCAGCAGCACAGGGGGAGGGAGAGACCTCCTCCTTCTCCCCGTGCTGCCGAGGAGAACATGGCCGCGCTGAGAGCAGCGCAGCCACGTTCTCTGATACTGAGCTGTGCGACAGCACAGCCTAGTATCGATAAAACACCAATCCTGGTATCGGGCTCGATACCAGAGAAAAGTATCGAATAATGGTGGCTTAATAAAAAACCTTACTGCATTATAATCAAATTGTCGCCAGAGTGCAGTGTTTTTCCACTTCATATTATTTGGGATACTCCCACAACACAGAGCACCATCTACAAGGAGGAGTGCCAGCCATCTTTGTTTATCAACATCAGGTTTGACATCAGGTTATGTGACCGCTGCAGCCAATGACTGGCCCCAGTGGTGACATATCAACTATGTGTCACGTGACCCAGCCAGCGAGACGATGCATGGGTGACACATCATCGCTATTGGCAGCAGCAGTTACGCAATCCAGCGTCAAACCAGACGCTAATGCGGAGAGACCTGGGACCTGCAGAAATGGCGGAGCAGCAACAGAGACGGAACCCAAGAGCAGGGATCAGGTAAGCATGATCACCACAGCAGGTCGCTCACCCTGTGAGGGCTGTAAAAAAGGACATAAAGGTGAACAATAGTGTTGGGCGTGAATATTCAAATCGTGAATATTTATTGCGAATATCGGCACTTCGAGAATTTGTGAATATATAGAATATAGTGCTATATATTCCTAATTTTGAATATTCTACTTTTTCATCAGTAATCTCCCTCTTGCTTGTGGGGCCAATGAAAAGGCTGCAATGTCCTTGTCTGAGCTTAGCAACATCCCTAGCAACCAATAGGAAAGTTGCCTACCCCTTACTATATAAGAACCTCCCCACAGGCATTTTCTGTAGTGTAATGGAGTTCTGAGAGAGACAGCGGAGTGATCGCTGTGCTCTGTGCTTTGCTATATAGACATTAAAAAGTTAACTTAGATATATAATTCAGATAGTTAGGGGGAGATAGTCAGTGTAGGTTACAGTGATTTATAGTGTAGCTGATAGGTTCCAGTGCAGGGTGTTAGGTAGTGTGATAGTTTCTGCTGTCCATACATACATAGTGCTGTGATGTCACCCAGTTGCATGTATTGCGCAAAAATATGCGCAACAATAATTGCCGATTTTCACAAGCGCGAATATATCGGAGCACTCTATCTGCATATAAAGCTATTGTAATGTTCTGCCATGCCAACCATTATCTCCAGTCTCAGTAAACTTCTAGCAGCTTGAAAAATGTACCAAAAGGGACCCACGTCTGTATTGTGTACGCATTCCGCGAATATTACATTGCCGATTTTTCGCAATCAAGAGCATAACTGTGAGTTCGCCAATATATGGCGAATTTTCGCCCATTTATTCGCGAAATATCGCAAATTCGAATATAGCCCCTGCCGCTCATCACTAGTAAACAACCCATTTAATCTAGCTCCATTAATGTTTAGGATGCCCCCATCATTCCCCATGGGGCTTATGGTCTAGTTGTAATGTGCACATATCCCTATGTGCACTGATAAACTGAACTATGATTTAGGACATGCACAATAATAATCCAGAAAAAAACACAAGTCTGCATCCTTTTTATGGCTGGATATGCTGTTTTGGGGGGTTTAATAGAGCAGTATAATAGGTAATAAAATCCTCCTTTGAAGATGAGTCTGTGAAATTAAGTATTCCCCCTACCTAGTGTGTGTGTGTGTCATTTTATCACAACTGAGCCCCGGCCTTAGCCTGAATGAAATATGTGTGTTTAGCGGTATACCATGGGGTTGGTAACCCTAATTATACATCATTAAGTTGTCAGCATGAAACTTATGTGTAGAGCATGGGATGCCTAAGGTCACAGATTGCTTATGGCCATTATGGCTGACTTAACCAGCTCCAGTTTCAGAAGTAGGACACCATTGTTGTGTCTTGATTTGTAGCTTAGTTGTCATTTGCATTTGCTCTCCTGGTGCTTTAATAACTACATTCACAGAGCCAACATCCTTGTACTGAAACGGCATTGTAGATTGGAGCACAGAGGGTTACTAACAGCATGCCGATTAATTCTCAACCCATGACCTGTATGTATATACATAAAAAGCATGGTAATAACCATCAACTTATTGTACACAGCAGAGTCCTTTTATTTTATTGTATGCAGTGGAGATTTCTTTTTATTGTATATTTTTGGCAGGTAAACCAGCAGCTGTAAAAAGGAAAGGATGTAATTGCTATGATTATTATATTTTAATAAGTTCTCCATTAACGGGAAATAAAGTCTCTATTAACCACTTCAGCCCCCCTAGCTTAAACCCCCTTAATGACCAGGCCACTTTTTACAATTCTGCACTGCACTACTTTCACCGTTTATTGCTCCGTCATACAACTTACCACCCAAATGAATTTTACCTCCTTTTCTTCTCACTAATAGAGCTTTCATTTGGTGGTATTTCATTGCTGCTGACATTTTTACTTTTTTTGCTATTAATCAAAAATGACCGAACTTTTTGCAAAAAAATGACATTTTTCTCTTTCTGTTGTAATTTTTTTTTTTTTAAACTACATTTCTATATAAATTTTTCACAAAATTTATTGTTCTACAAGTCTTTGATAAAAAAAAAAATCCAATAAGTGTATATTTATTGGTTTGGGTAAAAGTTATAGTGTTTACAAACTATGGTGCAAAAAAGTGAATTTCCGCATTTTGAAGCAGCTCTGACTTTCTGAATTTTGGGCGGGGCTAAATTGTGAGCCGCCATGTAAAACCTAAAGGTACTCATTGGAATTTGGGCCCCTTTGCGCACCCAGGCTGCAAAAAAGTGTCACTCATGTGGTATCGCCGTACTCAGGAGAAGTAGGGCAATGTGTTTTGGGGTGTATTTTTACATATACCCATGTTGGGTGAGAGAAATATCTCTGTAAACTGACAACTTTGTATAAAATTTTTTTAAAAGTTGTCATTTACAGAGATATTTCTCACACCCAGCAGGGGTATATGTAAAAATACACCCCAAAACACATTGCCCTACTTCTCCTGAGTACGGCGATACCACATGTGTGACACTTTTTTGCAGCCTGGGTGCGCAAAGGGGACCAAATTCCAATGAGTACCTTTTAGGAGTGCATTTTTACGCATTTTTCTTCTCACGCTTTAGGGCCCCTAAAATGCCAGGGCAGTATAAATACCCCACATGTGACCCCATTTTGGAAAGAAGACACCCCAAGGTATTCAGTGAGGGGCATGGCGAGTTCATAGAAGATTTTTTTTTGGCACAAATTAGCGGAAATTGATTTTTTATTGTTTTTTCTCACAAAGTCTCCCTTTCTGCTAACTTTTGACAAAAAGTTCAATTTTTCATGGACTGAATATGCCCCTCAGAGAATACCTTGGGATGTCTTCTTTCCAAAATGGGGTTATTTGTGGGGTGTTTGTACTGTTCTGGCATTTTGGGTGGGGCTAAATTGTGAGCAGCCATGTAAAAGCTAAAGGTACTCATTGGAATTTGGGCCCCTTTGCGCACCCAGGCTGCAAAAAAGTGTCACTCATGTGGTATCGCCGTACTCAGGAGAAGTAGGGCAATGTGTTTTGGGGTGTATTTTTACATATGCCCATGTTGGGTGAGAGAAATATCTCTGTAAATTGACAACTTTGTATAAAAAAATTTAAAAAGTTGTCGTTTACAGTGATATTTCTCACACAAAGTATGGGTATATATAAAAATACACCCCAAAACATATTGCCCTACTTCTCCTGAGTTTGGCGATACCACATGTGTGACACTTTTTTGCAGCCAAGATGCGCAAAGGGGCCCAAATTCCAATGAGTACCTTTAGGATTTCACACGGCATTTTTACGCATTTGGATTCTCACGCTTTAGCACCCCTAAAATGCCAGGGCAGTGTAAATACCCCACATGTGACCCCATTGTGGAAAGAAGACACCCCAAGGTATTCCGTGAGGGGCATGGCGAGTTCACAGAAAAAAAAAATTTTGACACAAGTTAGCGGAAATTGCTATTTTTTTTTTTTTTTTACAAAGTCTCATTTTCCACTAACTTGTGACAAAAAATAAAATTTTGCATGAACTCACCATACCCCTCACGGAATACCTTGGGGTGTCTTCTTTCTAAAAAGGGGTCACATGTGGGGTATTTATACTGCCCTGGCATTTGAGGGTCTCCGCAATCGTTACACGTATGGCCAGCATTAGGAGTTTCTGCAATTCTCCTTATATTGAGCATACGGGTAATGAGATTTTTTTTTTCCGTTCAGCCTCTGGGCTGAAAAAAGAAAAAAAATGAACGGCACAGATTTTTTGATTCGCATCGATCAATGTGGATGAAAAAATCTCTGCCAAAATCAGTGACTGCGGTGCGGTGGGCTGGGCGCTAACTACCTAACCAGTAGCTAACTAACTGGCGGTGATAAGGGACCCTTATGCCCCATTCACACGTCCGCAATTCTGTTTGCGGAACGGAATTGCGGACCCATTTATTTCTATGGGGACAGACTTTGTCCCGCTCGAATCCGGAATTGCGGATCCGCACTGACGGGTCTGCTCTTCCGTTCCGCAAAAATATAGAACATGTCCTATTCTTGTCCGCAATTGCGGACAAGAAAAAGCATTTTCTATATAGTTCTGGCAATGTGCGGATCTGCAAAATGCGGAAAGCACATTGCCGGTGTCCGTGTTTTGCGGATCCGCGGATCCGTGGATCCGCAAAACACATATGGACATGTGAATGGAGCCTTACAGGGGGTGATCAGTGACAGGGGGGTGATCAGGGAGTCTATATGGGGTGATCAGGGGTTAACAAGGGGTTAATAAGTGACAGGGGGGGGGTGTAGTGTGGTGCTTGGTGCTACTTTACATAGCTACCTGGTCCTCTGGTGGTCGATCCCAGCAAATGGAACCACCAGAGGACCAGGTAGCAGGTATATCAGACACTGTTAACAAAACAGCGTCTAATATACCGGTTTGATGCGATTTAATTCGCATCTACAGCCTGTCAGCGATTGATAATCGCTGGCAGGCTGTAGAATCACTGCCGAGCTGTGCACTGCTGTGAACGCTTGCGCGCGTGTGCGCGCATTCACAGCAAATCTCGCCTCTCCCGAGATGACGCGCGGATGCGTCCAGTAGGAACAAACCTGCTGCCGCCTGGACACATCCGTGCGTTCAGCGGTCGGGAGGCGGTTAACATCACACTTGAGACATCCGACATACATCACAAAATACAGGGGCATCTCAATAAATTAGAATATCATCTCAAATTGATTTCAGTAATTCAATTCAAAAAGTGAAACTCATACATTCTATAGATTCATTACACACAGAGTGATCTATTTCAAGCATTATTTCTTTTACTGTTGATGATTATGACTTACAGCTAATGAAAACCCAAAAGTCAGTCTCTCTGAAAATTGGAGTTTCACTTTTTGAATTGAATTACTGAAATAAATTACATTTTTGATGATATTCCATTTTTTCGATGACATATACTCCTGATGGATTCCTCTGACATACTGCTGCATATGTCTTCCATAGTTCATCATTTTGAAAAATAATGTATGCCATGCATACATTATTATTTCTTTTGTAGAACCTGACTCAATATAGTGAAAAACATGGATATTAGTGACTACCAGTGCAGCAGACCGGATTGGAGGTGTGAGTGGAGAGGACAAGAGGGGTAGTAGTGTGAGGAGGATGGTGGCAGCTGTTTTGCTGTAGGGCTCCCTTGGGCCATGCAAACTGAAGAAGGGGCGCAACTGTTTTCCCGGGGCACACCCTGGTAGGTGTCTCCTACCTGTTGGAAGGTGCAGTGCCCTTAATGTTGATGCTATTGAGGTGCAGGGTCGGGAACGGTAGAGAGGAAATGAGGTGGCTGGTGTAGTTCAACAAATAACAAGTCTTTACTGAAGAACCAGTTTTGAACAATCAACCATATGAGGTGGAGACACAGTTCTTAAACCATTGCAAACAGTGTTCCCAAGAGCACTTTTAAAGCAAGCAACATTTAACTTCCCGATTCAGCTAAGGTGTGCAATTATCACAAAAACAAATGTCTACAATGCCCACAGCTGAGTTTAGACCTTAAAACAAAGATACAATCTGTCCCACTGATATGAAGGGGAGTAAGAGGCCATTATAATCCAGCCAAAGGCTTCAGAGCCATAAACATGCATTACCTCCACAGTGTGCTTTCACGCACAAACCTTCTTTTCTTGGCTGCTCAACCTTCTTAGGGGTGCTGACCTTAACTAACTGGCAAATGTTGCTTGATCTCCCCTCTGGATGCCCATATTCCAACTATAGCTGCCACAGGACTGACTATGTTTTAGCTGCTCACACCAGCTACCAGCGCTAGACTTACTAACTAGTCACAGGAAAGAGCCAATCCCAGGTTTAGGGCCCGCTCTTTCCTGGATACTATCTCTTGGGGGTGAGAAATAACCCTGTAAATCAACCCTTGGGTACACACAAACAATAAAAGAAAAATCTGCAATAAAATAGGACAAAACATCAGAACATGGTCTTTAACCCTTTAGCAGTGACACAGTGGGTCACTACACCAGCCTTTCTCCTTTGTCATTTGTTGGACCCATAGAAGCCTGTGAACACATATGGCATATGCAGTGGCCTATTGCCAGCGCCTCGGGATCCCTTACCAGCGCCTGAGGTATTTACGATTATATGTCCCTCTATTAGACAAAGTAGTCGTGACGACAGTTGCAGTTAAGCAACGAAGACATGGAGTCCCCTTTAAGTAGATGGTGTTGGTACCCAGGTGTAGGATTGCCAGAGTGGTGTAGAGTAGCCTACAATGTCTCTGTAGATGTTGTATGCACGTGTCACAGTGCTCCTGCCTGGATATCCTTGGATCCCAGACGAGATGTTGTGAAAAAACAATGGAGACATGAACTACTTTGGTCCTTTTTGCAGACCAAATGGGCCTGTAGATGCCTATGGGTCTCTGAAAACCATGGACTGAACATGGATGTTGTAAAAGCAGGGGTGCACCACCAATGAGGCCAGATGAGGCAATCGCCTCAGGCAGTACCAGGTAGGAGCAAGAGAGGGCAGCCGAAGGGCCCTGGGCTGAAGGGAAGGGGTTAGGAAATTGGCATTGGGGAAGGAGGGGCGCCATTTCAGTTTTCGCCTAGGCAGCAGAAAGGCTAGGTGCACCCCTGTGTAAAAGGGTTAATATTATTATTACTATCAATATTGAATGTTAATTATTAAAGTGTAACTGCGGTTCAATTTTTTATACCCTAATGGTATAGTACACTCTTTTCAGTTTTACCTGATAATAACTCCCACAAATATGTGCTACTTTCCTATTCTGCAGCCTCTTCTGTGCAGGCCGTCTCCATTGAATTATAAACAAGAGACAGGGAGAGCACTGGGAGGAGGAGTACCTGGGCTCAGGCAGAAAGTAGAGGGGGGAGGGCTGCTTTAGATGCTGCTTTCTCCTGAATGGTAGCAGCTAGAAACATGCAACTGGTCTTGTTTGACATTCCAGGCTTTCATACAAGACCAGAATGACAGCTTAAGTCCAAGCAGCAGAGGAGAAATCACTGTTAGAAGTCGGGTTGGGAATAATTGCAGGTAAAACCTGCTTTTACTTTCACTTTCAGCTTCACTCACAGCATCCCGATTTCTATCAGTGATATCCTCCCCTGAACCGAACATATTGCTGTCATTCTGGTATTGTCTGAAAGCTTGGAATGCCATACCCATATCTCTAGCTGGTACCAAACCAGAGATATGAGCAGTTAAAGCAGTCTCCTCCCCTCCTTGTCAGCATGGAGGAGAATGAGGGAGCAGCTGCAGAGCTGACAGGAGGAATGTGACATTATCATCAATATATAAATGGCTAGATAGGTCACACAGCAGGACAAGTTACTTCACAACACTGAGGTAAAGAGCTGCCTCATCCTCCTCTCTGCTCTGCTTGTCAGGGATTATGATCCTGAATACAGTTTAATATGGTCATCAGCTGAATCTCTGTAGGAAAAGAGTTCATGAGCAGATGTGGCTGAAAAGCAGCAGCTCTTGTATGCAGTCATTACCACAGCTCCACATTACCACAGTCTGTCCCGTCCATCCTCTCTGTACTTCATGTCTCCTCATGAACCCCATTCCTACAGAGATTCAGCTGAAGATCTTATCATCTGTATTCAGGATCATAATCCCTGACAAGTAGGAGAGAAGGATGAGGCAGCTCTTTACCTCAGTATTGTGAAGTAACTTGTCCTGCTGTATGACTAGGCCAGACTTTGTGTGCACTAACAGGACGGCGGCCATTTTATTTCTCCTAATGATTGCTCCTTAGACAAAACGAGCTATTAAAACTAATGAAAGGTCTAATGAAGGATACTTACCTGCTCCCCACTACTGGGTTCTGGCTACTTCACTCCCTGGCCTCGGCTGCCTCGTTCAGGCCCCTGCTGTCAACATTAACTTTGACACCGCTGCAGCCAATGAATGGCCTCAGCTAACCTGCCCCCCTTGCATCACATGACCAACTGCCCTGACGCAAAGGGAGTAGGTCACTGCTGCAGCCAATCATTGGCTGCAGGAGCTTCAAAGTGGATGTAGACAGCAGGGGGCCTGAGCAGGGCAGCGAGGCTGGGGATCGAAAGACCCAGAACCTAGTGGCGGGGAGCACATAAGTATGCTTCCCTTTGCAGGTCTGGCCAGGAGCGGAGGGGCTTTCAAAAACACCCCAAAAGGTGGACAACCCATTTAACCGCAGATTTAGCTAAAAATGTTAGACAAAATTGTTCGACATGCTGCGCTATTTTATCGGATACAATCCTGGGTCCCATGATGGAAACCAGACAGACCATATCATAGTCAATGTGGTCCACATCCGTCATGCAATGTAACAGGCATGTCCCCATAACATGTTCACTAAAATACAATAATGCCTACTGCACACTGTACACGAGGACACCCCACAGATAAGATAAATTCAGTTCCCATCACTGGAAAGGTCTTTGCACTAAACTACAAATACTACAGAGTTCAAAGGCAAGTTAAAAACCAGTTCCCAACATGAAGTCACAGTGTTACTGGATATAGGGGAAGGCGTGGATGTTCACAGGTGCAAAATACTTATGAACAGCCATGTACACGCCAACCATTCAAGGTAAGGGTGGCTGACTATTATGACATATGGTAGCATGCAGCGCACCATGTTAGCCGGCAGCCTATTGGCCATACTATAGAAGAGTTGTTCACCTGGATCTTGCACTTGTGAGCCCCCTCCTCTGTAACTTGACAGCATTCCTGTCGGGAGCTAAATTCTTTTTTAACCTGCGCCCGAACTTAGGACTAAGTATGCATGGCCTTTCTATGCATACAAACGTATTTTCTTTCCGTGTCCGTTCCATTTTTTTTGCGGACCATATGCGGAACCATTCATTTCAATAGGTCCGCAAAAAAACGGAAGGTATTCCGTGTGCATTCAGTTTCCGTATGTCCGTTTTTATGTTCCGTAAAAAAATAGAGCATGTCCTATTTTTTTCTAGTTTGCACACAAGTATAGGCATTATTACAATGGATCCGCAAAAATAACGGATCCGCAAAAAAACGGATGCCATACGGAACATCATCCTTTTTTTGCGGACCCGCAATTTACGGACCACAAAATACATACGGTCGTGTGCATGAGGCCTTACTCAGATGAAGACTGCAGTGAGGTTACTCTCCTTACAGAACATGATGAGAAGGGCCTCTACAGAGGTTATTATGACCAATTAAAAAATAATAAAAAACTTACTTCTTCAGAAAGTCACTGGAAGACTCTGACATTACCCAATTATTGCTGATATTGTCACACAATGTAAGGATACACTCCACTGACAAAAGGAATAGCAACACCCAGTTCTCAGTTGTCCTATATTTCCAGGAATAATAACAGAAGAATGGCCCAATGCAGAGTTCTAAGTAATTTAATGTTTTACTTAGTAGAAAATGTTACTACAGGAAAAAGTCAATATAAGGGTATATCCACACGAAACCAAGACTAAGGATTTTCTGCAGCTGAAAATTCCACAGCAGCAAAATCCTCACATAATGATAGGACTTTTTTTGTGGAATTTGCAATGGGAATGCTGCTGAGGGTTGCAAAGGGTGAAATACGCAGCAGAAATCTTCAACATAAACTGACTTGCTGCAGATTTAAAATCAAACACTGTATGTGCAATGGACCGCCCCAGGGCCGATGGTGTCCCAGGTTTACAGGAATGCCGAGTGGTGTGGTGCGGCCTTATAGTTTCTGTGTGTGTCACGGTGCTCCTACCTGGATACCGTCAAGTAGAGAATAAGAGGTGTCGAGTCGACTCCAGACTTGGGGAAAGTTCAACAGCTTTGGGACTCTTTTACACGGTCGTAGGTATTGCGGACCGCATTTGCGGACTCGCAATACACGGGCACCATTCCGTTGTCATTCCGCATCACAGTTGCGGACCCATTCATTTTAATGGGTCCGCAAATCCGGAGATGCGGAACGGTGCGGAACAGAATGACGGAACGGAACACTACGGAAGCTCTACGGAGTGCTTCCACGGGGTTCCGTTCCGTATTTCCGTCCTGCAAAAAGATAGAACATGTCCTATCTTTTTGCGGAACGGGCAGATCGCGGACCCATTCAGGAGAGAATCTGCCCTGGTCCCCATTATAGTGATTGGGGCCGGACGGTATCTCAGCAGTGCACAGTAGCGTCCGGTATTCACGGATCTGGCAGGCTGTTCCCGGCCAGAACAGCCTGCCGGATCGGTTTACCACCAATGTGAAACAGGCCTAAGCCCCCTGCACCACAGCTTAATCAGAGACAATTGAAGGAGGACCCTCAAATCAAAAGGTGTTCCCTGAGGGGAAGAAAGGGAAGCACCCCTCCCATCACTGCATGGCCCAGGGAGCGCTGGAGTGAGGACCACTATTGTGAGCAACAACTACCCCCAGCATTGCTGCTCTGTTCCTCTACCCTGCTTCCTTCTGGAACCCATTGCATATGCATGTGAGGTACTGTATGTTTCATTTTCATGTATAAAGTACTGAATATTTCATATTCGATGTTTTCCACATTGTTTCACTGAAATAGATTTGCAATAATAACACTTCCTTCGGGGTTATTATTAGTGATTATTACTTGCCGTGATGATTCCTGTCACAGTGCACTGTAATTTATGTATTTATGCATATAGGGCCGCCCTCATCTTAACAGAAATTGGCCAAGTGAGATTAATCTTAGCTGACCTTCTGAATGAGTAATGAACAGAGACAAAGGTCTGGCAATGAAACCAATATGACTCCCACAGTAACCCAAGATTATGCATCACTTCAAACACTTCTATGAAGTGGACAGGGAGTGCTTTACCGCTGATTCCTTCACTCCATCATCCTTGAAGTATTGATATTCTGAATAGTAATGGGGCATTTAACAACCTGATCCTGTTTTGTTGGATGATGATTTGCAATCCTCATAAACTATTTTTTGAACTGAGCAGCTGAAGAAATAGGTGCCTGTTCAGCAAAGTTTTAATTATTCAATATGCATTGGTTTTCATCTCATCTACAATATTTCATACTTTTAAAGGACAAAAAACATAATTGAACCCCTATAAGATCTTGTGATTTTTCATTTTAGAGTTTTTGCTTTTTCCTCTCAAAGCTATAACTTTTCTATTTTTCCATTCACATAGCCATATGAGGGCTTGTTTTTTGCGGGACAAGTTGTACTTTTTAATGGTACCATTTATTATTGAATATCATGTAATATGAAGCTGAAAAAACATGCCAAATGGAATCAGAAAAAATTTGAAGTTTTATGAGTTTAGTTTTTGCAGCATTCCCTATGCGGAAAACTGACCTGTTACCTTCATTTCCAGGTCACTAAAATTACGGCGAGGCACCATTTATATAGATTTTATTGTGTTTTAATATATAAAAAAATTAAAATAATTAAAAATTATGTTGATGGTGCTGTGTGTGTTCTGATTTATTGCAAGGTGGTCTGTAGTTTTTATTGATACCATTTTGGCGAGTATGATTTTATGTTTTTATGATCTGGGGGGTGGAGTGAAGTGACAAAAAATGGCAAATCAGGCTATTTTCACACTAGCCTTAGGGGATTCTGTCAGGCTATTCCGGCGGGTGAACAGCCTGTCAGATCCGTCCTGCCGCTAGTTCACGTGTGCCCCCGGACTGCCTCTCCGTCCCTATTGACTATAATGGGGGCGGAGCGGAGTTCCGGTGGCAGCATGGCAGTGCACGGCGAGAGGCAGCTGGACTAAAAGTACTGCATGTCATACTTTTAGTCCGGTGGCCTCTCGCTGTGCGCTTGGTGCTGCCGCTGGAACTCCGCCTCCACCCCCATTATAGTCAATGGGGACGGAGCGGCAGTCCGGGGGCACACGTGAACTAGCAGCAGGATGGATCCGACAGCCTGTTCACCCGCCGGAACAGCCTGACGGACTCCCCTGCCACTAATGTGAATATACCCTTAGCTGTTTTTATTTTTATTTTTTTGTAGTTACAGCATTCACCGTACGGAATAAATGCATTTTTATTTTATTTGTTTGGGCATTTTAGGATGCGGCAATGCTAATGAGCTTTGTTTTTTAATTTTTTTATTTTTAAATGATTGCAAGTGGGGTTATTTGAAATTGTTAATTTTTTTATGCAGTTTTTGTCCATGGGGACTTAAAATTATTGCTCCCATGGACTGCAATAAATTACCATTGAATCCTATGGGAGCCTCATTATGTTCTTATGGAGCCCTGCCACAGACAGGGCTCGATAGGAATTATTGCTGTGGTAGACTCAGATCCTTCCTAAGGCTTGAAGCTACCACAGTAAACAAACGACTTTAGTGATCTCAGCATGAGAAAGAGGTTCGGGTCCTAGGAGCATAGCACTCCCGGGGAAAAGTCTCTCAGATGCCCAGGTCACAATTGACCTTGGCATCTAAAGGGGGTAAATGTCCGTGATCGGTGTTATTGCCAACCATAGGCATAAGCCTCGGGTGACTGTTGTGTTAAACAGCAGAAGCCTGATGGCTCTGGTGGATATGGCAATATGTTTATGGGTTGGGGATAAGCAAAAGTCCTATTCTCAAAGTATCGGTCATAGACTGGAATCACACATGCAATTTTTGTGGCAATTTTTGGTGCAGTTTTCAAAGGCAAATGTGGATTTAACCTCTTCCCAACATCCAATAGACATGTATGGGTCTGAAGGCAAGGAGTTCCCACAAAGCACGATACATACATTGCAGGTGATTAGGTGGTCACAGGACCTATACTTGCATTACTGTGTAGGTTCCTGACTGTGACTGACAGCCAGAATCCTGTTGTAACAGCCATGATTGATGATGACTCCAATCCCAACCATTTAACCATATAGATGAAGCAATCAATGCTAACTGCTACATTTAAGTAGTTTACAAAGTTTCAAGTAAAAAAGAACGCCTTTTTGCCCCTCATTAAGCCCTTTATTATTGAAAAACTAGAAAAAATAAAAAAAATAGAAACTATACATATTTGATATCGCTGCATCTGTAACAATCTGCACCATAGAGAAAGGTGAACTAAAATGTTTGCTTATAACATATGGTTATAAAAAAAAAAAAAAGAAACATCTATTTTCAGTGTGAAAACAGTGCTGCCAATTTTCTACACATATTTTTATATAAATCTTGGATTGTCATACTTCGATGATACTTCTTGGGGTCAGACAAACTCAAGAGGCACGCCTTCACTAGGACCAACAAGCTAGAATACCTATATACCTATTGCTCAGGCACATCTCCCTTGGTTAGGGTGCCTTAAATATCCACAGGTGCTCAGTCATTGGCTGGAGAAGATACTGTAATGTTCAGTTGTGCTGGCCCTTAACGAGCCGAGGAGAGCACGCGCACACCCTATGGGGAAGAGCAAGAGGCAGGACCAGCCCTGCTACTGAAAGGCAGGGAGGGCTCAGCTTGGCTGGGCCACCGGGCAACAGCAGGGTCCGTGATGTGGCATCCATGTCTGCCCCAGATAGCAGGATGGCAGCGAGCACAAAGCACCACTATGACAGGTGTTTTTTCTTGTGTTTTAGCATGGGCTTCTTTTTAGAACTTGAAAAATGGCAGGAAGAAACTTGGTTTTAAATGTTACAAAATAAAAAATGCCACCAATAACAGTCATTAAAACAAAATGCTTAGGATTTCTTTTAAAATACTTGAAAGAAACTCTTAGGCCCCTTTCACACGGGCGAGTTTTGCGCGTGGGTGCAATGCGTGAGGAGGACGCATTGCACCCGCACTGAATCCGGACCCATTCATTTCTAAGGGGCTGTGCACATGAGCGGTGATTTTCACGCATCACTTCTGCGTTGCGTGAAAATTGCAGCATGCTCTATATTGTGCGTTTTTCACACAACGCAGGCCCCATAGAAGTGAATGGGGCTGCGGGAAAATCTCATGCATCCGCAAGCAAGTGCGGATGCAGTGCGATTTTCCCGCATGGTTGCTTAGCAACGGGAACAGATCTTAAATATTTTCCCTTATAACATGGTTATAAGGGGAAATAATAGCATTCTTAATAAAGAATGCATAGTAAAATGAAGAGGAAGGGGTTAAAAATAACAAAAGTTAACTTACCTTAGCCACTTGATCGCGTAGTTGCGATCTGTCCTCTCTTTCCCAGCATCAGTTAAGAAGTAATGGACCTGTGATGACGTCACATCACATGGTCCAATCACATGGTCCATCTTACCATGGTGATGGACCATGTGATTGGACCATGTGATGTGACGTCATCACAGGTCCTTTAGATCTTAGCTGATGCTGGGAAAGAGAGGACAGATCACAACTACGTGATCAAGTGGCTAAGGTAAGTTAACTTTTATTATTTTTAACCCCTTCCTCTTCATTTTACTATGCATTCTTTATTAACGCTTGCAGCGTTTTTTTCCCGCAATGGGGGCGCAACCAAACAGAAAGGAATACATTTTGGAGCATTCCGTTTAGTTCAGTTCATTTTTGTCCCCAGTGACAATGAATGGGGACAAAATGGAAGAGTTATCTTCCGCTATTGAGATCCTATGATGGATCTCTATGGCGGAATTAAAAATGCTAATGTAAACGTAGCCTAAACTGCTCATTCTACAGTTCTCAGCGCTTATGTTATAGTTTTAAAAAAATCACAGAAAACAGATAATAATGCACTAACACAACAAATGCAATCATCATATATGGACTAAGCCCTCATTCTGATATGATAAAATCCTAGACTCTCAGCCAATATATTTTCATCAATACACCTCAGTGCCCGCCTACCAGCACCAAGGTGGTCTTAGTCAGGCAGATCCTACTCTAAACCTACCTATGCCTATGCTATAGGTTCAGTTTCTGCTCTCCTGAATGTAGATGCCCAACGGCATAGGCCGGTTTAGAGTAGGACCTGCCTGACTGAGACCACCTTGGCGCATGTAGGCAAGCACAGATGTGTTTTTATCAAAATATATTGGCTGATAGTCTTGGATTTTATCATATCAGAATGAGGGCTTAGTCCATATATGATGCTTGCATCTGTTGTGTTACTGCATTATTATGTACTTTCTGTGATTTTTTTCATAAATTTAGCCATGGACATCAACATCTTTATATATCATATCGTGCAGGATGTTTTTATCTTTGTTTTTCTCTTTTCTCTGTGATTTATGTTTAGCTTATGTCATAGTTACCTGACACCACTTAGAAAAACTGCTATATGTAGTACTGCTCTAAAAGAAGTTATATTTTTTTGGTGCTTCAAGGAAATAATGTTGAGGGAAGATAACATCTGGGAATGAAACAAGCTGCACTGTGATTCCCATCAGCAGCTATGATCTTACAATCCTGTGGTTTTTTCCTTGTGACTACAAACACAGGTCACCGGATAGAAGACAGTAGGGGGCCGGAAATTAATCATGCTGAGAAGAAGAGACTTTGTCATTGAATCAGTGTACTAGTAACACATGAGAAATCTGCTGTAAACAAATAACCTAATGCCTTTTCCACTGAAATGAGATTTACAATTAAAATTTCTGGAAGTATCTAATTATCATTATTTCATCTTATGACGCTAAACGTGTACCTCCAATTATAAACAATTTTCAATACATGAACTGTACAAAAAAAATGTTATTATCAAAAATGTCTCTTTCTCCACTTATCAGATCTCCCATCTGTCTCCTGTGCTCTCAGTTCACTGCTATGACCATCTTAAGAGAAGCCCAGAGGAATTTTTTTTTTTTTTTTAATTTTTATTCAAAATTATGCAGTTACATACAAGCATAAGTTGTCCAATGCAACATGTTAAGAATGCGCACAGAGGAAATTTTTAGCCAAAGAATCAGGTTAAAGGTGCTCATAGAAGTCTATGGATAGGGTAGGGGTGGGGAAAGCAGAGGCAGAGAGACAAAACAGAGATGTGCTGGAATCACAACTACATTGCTCATTACTGCTGTATAATGTCCGCCATGCTGCTTCTGTGTGTGTCAGATAGAGATGGGGGAGCGGGATCTCCTCTTCTCTGTGTGTGCTATATATGGTTGATATTATAGCAGTTTAGTTTCCTGTTCCCTTCTCTAACTCATTCTCCCTCAATAGACTTTTATTGCCAGCAGCTGTAACCTGATCCCTCAGTGAAGCTGAAAAGATAGATAGATAGATAGATAGATAGATAGATAGATAGATAGATAGAGAAAATAACAGAGTAATGTCTCATTCACACTCCAGTGTTTTCATCAGTGATATCCATCAGTGATTTTGAGCCAAAACCAAGTGCAGCTCTAAACAGTCCTCATGCACAAGACCGTATGTGTTTTGCGGTCCGCAAACCGTGGATCCGCAAAACACGGAAGCTGGTCCACGTTCCGCTCCGCAATTTGCAGAACGGAACGTGGCGCATTGTAGAAATGCCTATTCTTGTCCGCAAAACGGACAAGAATAGGACATGCTCTGTTTTTTTTGCGGGGCCACGGAACGGAGCAACGGATGTGGACAGCACACGGAGTGCTGTCCGCATCTTTTGCGGCCCCATTGAAGTGAATGGGTTCGTGCCCGAGCCGCAAAATATGCGGCTCGGACGCGGACCAAAACAACGGTCGTGTGCATAAGGCTTAAGGCTGAGTTCACATTTCAGTTATTTGGTCCGTTATTTCCATCAGTTATTGTGAGCCAAAACCAGTAGTAAAGCCAACACAGAAATCAGGTGTAATGATTGGATTTGCACCTATTCTGTGTTTTTTATCCGAACCTGGTTTTTACTCACAATAACTGATCAAAATAACTGAAGTGTGAACTCAGCCTAACCAGTTAGGTCAGAGTGACTAGCACTCTAGTTCTCCAAACATTTTATATTTTTTCAGTCTTATGTTTACAAGTGTTGCTTCTTATTTATATGAGTTGTCTCACAAAAAGAACCCTATCCAGATGCCCTCTAAGCCCTGGGAATATGGATGAATGGACAGGGGTGCTCATTCATTTCACAGGCTGGTTTATAATGCAATGTTTCTCAGTTAGTGGCTGCTGCAAGGAAAATGCATAACCGTAGATGTGAACATCCCTGGCAATCACATTTGATCACTGGGATCAGCTGCAGTTTATTCAGAATGTATTTCTTAACTTGTAATGTATGGCATTCACTAGACATCAAAATGAGAATTTCAATTTATTTTAAAGGGGTTGTTTATCTTCCAGGGTCTTTAGGCAGATTTTGAAGCAAGAGAAATATCACTTATAGTTTTTTACGGATCTCAAACGGAAATGGAAACATATAATAATGTTTTAACAGTAAGTACATTAGGGTTGGGCATAACATTTTCAATAGATGCTTCCGCAAAAATGGAACGGATACGGAAGATATACGGATGCATTCCGTCTTTTTACAGCCCCATTGACTTGAATGGAGCAACGGAGCGTGATTTGCGGGCAATAATAGGATATGACTCAAAGTGTAGCAGAACGGAAAAACTAAAATACTGAAACGGAATGCATACGGAGTAAATTTTTTTGCGGACCCATTGAAATGAATGGTTCCGTATACGGACAGTATACTGAATGCAAGAAACGGCCCGTATACGGGACGCAAAAAACTTTGTGTGAACGAGCCCTTGCTGGGAAGTAATCTTGATTATTGCTATCAAGGTTGCTTTTAAAACTCTATATGAAATATATGTTTTAAACATAGCTGTCTTTTACATGATAACTTGTGAAATAAACATACATATGAGATTTCTGTTGCTTGAAGATCCCTTGAGATGAAATCCATCAGAAGGAATTAAAAGGAATTACGGGAGATAGAATGAGTAATATTTTGTTATTTTCTTGATTACCCAATTGCCCCAAAACCATTTTTATCTCCACAGTAATTGTGTTGTTTATATTGTTATATCAGAATAATTTTTTACCTATATACTTAGCTATAAACCTGGTAATTCACACAAACCGAGCCCTGGTTTTACACCCGTATATTCTTGAGTCCATTTTGGAGACACAAACCACTATTAGGGGGTCTGCACACAGTGCATTTTTGTGTGCAGAAAATTTGCACCAAAACCACAAAAAAGTTTATAAATCTGCACTATTTATCATGGTTTTGGTGCTTTTTGTGTGACACCAGCCTTATATGCATAGTTTCCAATATTTCATGAAAGCGCAATATTTTAGGACTCTTACATCTCCTGACTTGTCTATTTTAGTTATCTTTGGTACCTGTACTTTAAACTTCTGGACAAACAAGGTCACATGCGTCACTTCATCCAATGACTAGCCTCAGCAGTGGCATGTTCCCAAGCAGCACATGACCCAACATTCACGTGCTGCTTGAGGATGGAACAACACTGAGCTCAGTCATTGGCTGCAGCAACACATGTGACCCCATCCATCCAGAAGGCTACAGGATGGGAACCAGAAGACCCCTAAAGAACCCAGGGAACTATATCAGAGCAGCAGGAAGCAGATGAGTATAATTTATTTTTAACAGGTACACCTGGTCAGAATTGTATATAGCACATACAATAGTATTTAGTTAAAAAAAAGTTTTTAAAAAGTCAAAAAAACTAGACGACCTCTATAAGGTTTTTCCGCTATAAGGTCATTGTATTGGTCAATGTAAGGGAGTATGAGCATTGCAAAAGGTGCTGTAGAAGAATATATGGGTATAGTAAACAGCTCAAAGATCTACCTAATGAAACAAATACAAGAGTCAAAGGCAGGGACCTTCTCAGAGGATCAGTAGCACCCACAGAGATGATGGAATTCTTGCTGTGACTCCACACGGCAAGTATTTTATTTTCCACACCTCTGTCACTTTGGAGGACTACTTAGTAAGCCAATTGGATAGTAGACTTGGTTTTAGAAGATGTCAGACTTGGAAGTTGCCAAGGATCCCATTTTTGTGGGGCTTGCATTGAATGGTTGCTATGAAAAGTCACATATATTGGAGACTCCATGTCACACATTTGCATAATACGCATTCACCATGCTGCAGAGGCCATGAACTCAGGCAGTTGTTATTTTCATCCAATATATTCATTGGCCATTAGACAGAATAGTTGTAATACGTTCCAAAAGAATTGATGTCCTGGGAATAGGTAAACATTTGCCTCTTAGTGGAGACCTAGTGTAAAAAGAATTCAGTAATGCAAAGATGACATAGTTATCTCATCACTGCAGGATCTAAAATATGTTAACGTCTCTTTGAACTCAATGTGCTTGTTCTCTTTGTTTTGGAGAGAAAGTATAGAGTTCACTTTCCCTGCTGTGCCCTGTCTGCAGTTGGACAAAAAGTGACTTAAGGTCCACCCCTTTGGCTAAGCCAGGGATGGCAAACTGCGGCTCTCCAGCTGTTGTAAAACTACAATTCCCACCAGGCCCTGCTGTAGGCTGATAGCTGTAAGCAGTCTTTGCATGCTGGGAGTTGTAGTTTTACAACAGCTAGAGAGCCGTAGTTTGCCCATCCCTGGGCTAAGCCATTAACACCTGGTCATCAATGTCAAACTATAGTGTTTGGAGATGAAAGCAGGTTCCGGCTTGGTACCAATGATAGCAGGATTAGAGTTTGCATGAGGGCTGGAGAGCACCCACGACGCTCCATAGGGTGTCATGGTGTGAGACGCCATTAGCTACTATGGCTATTCCCATCTGGTATTTGCATAGGAAACATTGACCAGCTTTTGATATGTCTCAGGATATTGTCGACTCAGTCCTACTGCCTTTTTTGACTCAGGTTTTCCTACAAGATAGTGCCCATGCACACACTGGCTGCACTACATAACAAGCTCTTCAGGGTATCCAGCAGCTCCCCTGGCCAGCTTGATCCCTACATCTGGGACTGGTTGTGGAGACAGTTCTCTCAGGCACAGCAGCCTACAAACACCCCGAACTATGGGTCCAAGCTGAAAGAGCTTGGAATTACATACTGCAGCGAGCCCCTGATGAGCCAGTGCAGAGGATGGGAGTGGTAGTGGCTCTAATAAGGCGTTACGTCACGGTGCGCTCCCTCAGACTGTTGCTCCCTGAAGATCAGTGGAGTGAAAATGTAGTTTCAGGCCAGAAGTAAACGTATAACAGTCTCTTTTTACTAAGTGCAAAATATAACTTGTGACACATCCAGTAGAAGCAAACTCAAAGTGTAGTTTCTGGCACCAGATGAGGAGGTATGGTGATAGGTTGGATGACTATGTTTTGGCACTTGTGGGTATAGGGGTCCTCTCTGTAAGGTTCAGACTTGAGCTTTATCTGGCCTAGTGGGGGTATAGGTGTAGCTGCATTTTGCCGATCAATCTGCTTTCTTGTCTCTCAGGTACTTTCTTGAAGCTGAATTTTGCTGGTCTCTCTGGAGCAGGGGCGTAGATATAGGGGGTGTAGAGGTAGCAGTTGCTACTGGGCCCAGGAGCCTGAGGGGGCCCAAAGACCCTTGTGCCGCATAAGAAGACACTGGTATTCTAGAAAGTGCATGGTAGTCAAGTTACACCTCCGGCTGGATGGAAGGGGTAAGGTCAAGAATTTGGCATGGGGGGCGTGCCGTTTCAACTTTTGCCTCAGGCAGCATGAAGGCTATGTGCTTCCATGCCTCTGGCCAAAAAGCACTGAGGGAAGGGGGCCCCAAGCTGAACTCTTGCACCAGGGCCCATGGGCCTTTAACTATGACTCTTCTCTGGAGTGTTGGTCTTACATGAAAATGATCTGCCATTCCCAGGAGTAGGAGCTCTAGCATCACCTTCCTCTTACTCTCTGGACAGGAATTCCCCTCCTATCAGGGAGCAGGTGCTGCCCACTCCCACCAAGAGGGGAAGAACAGGGTGGTTATCCCTGTTGCTGGCAACCATACCTCTACTACTACTACTACTACTACTACTACTACTACTACTACTACTACTACTACACACAGCCAAAACAATAAAAAAATATACATTACATTACAATACACAATAAAACAACAATTGCAGACATCTCCAGGTCTGGGGTACTGCAATACTACAGGAGGATATCCGTTATCTGTATGACTGAGGGGGATGCCACCCAGTAGTAATGTGATCTTGCCTCAGCATATGCCCTGCTGCAGAACCCAAAATAAAGGGGCACCACCCTGGTTATGTGATCATTGACTAAGCACCACTAGCAGGTTATACTTGGTCAGTCTCAGCTCAATTGCATTAAGTTTCTAAGTGTTCTTTTCTCATTTTGTGTATTGAGTAAGTAGCAACAGGACAGTGATTTGCTCCAATGGATCATCGATATAAAATCAACCATATCAACCTCGGCAAAAGCTTATATATGTTTTCGGTTATGTCTTGTAAAAGTACTTACTAGAGTTTCCATTGGGTACCCCAACTTTGTCCCTTTCTCCAAAAGCTTACTGTGATTGTAGACACTTGAGGTACAGAATTTAGAGATTGAGAACTGCTGGGGACAGGTACCAATTTGAGTGAAAATGCCAGCTATACACTTGAGTTAACTCCTTTTTGACAGCTATCTCTCTTCATATCCCTCCATATAAATGCATGCTCAGTTGCATGCAAGCTCGCATTGCTCAGTTTGGCCAACCATGCATGTGTTGTCAATGGGAGAGGGTGAGAAGCTGCTGCCATACGCCTCTGATGGGTGGCTTATCACCACGAGAATAAAGGGGTCCAGCATGTCAAAATCCCTGATATCTGTCGCTTGGTAAGAGTAAGGTGGTCCATATACACATTAGATAGCACTAAAATTGATGGGTTTGGCTCACATACATCTAATGTGTATGATCAACTTGACTTTGCCACGGAGCTCAATATCACTGAAAACAGTGTATTAAAGTGGATTTTCCAAAGAGCTATGGTAAAATTGGCTTATAATGAGGTAAAACCGAATACCTCGATACATGTAAATTAGAGATGAACAGTTTTATTCTAACAAATCGATTCATCTCGTAAGCAGAGCTTCTTAACCTGTGGTGGGGCTGTCCCTGCAAGTGAAGAAGTGCCTACCTGCCTATAGATTGACAGTGTCGGACATTCAGCTCAGCTCTGACAATATTCTGCCTGCACCGCTGCTCCAATTAGCAATGCAAGAGCACAGGCTCTGCTTCAGCTTTGAAGCAACATCTCCACAAGGTCAAGTGCTGTCCTGAAGCCGAAGCAGAGCCTGTTCTTTGGCATTGCTAATTGGAGCAGCGGCAAAGGCAGGAAATTGTCAGGTCCAGGCTAAAAGTCTTCACCTGTAAGGACAGCTGCCAACCCCCCACCCCCAGGTGTTAGGCCGCGTTCGCATCTGTGGCAAGAAGATTTGGCTGACCGACCAGCACAAATACCAGCTGTCAGTCGGACCACAAACCACTGCATGCAATGATTTTTGTCTGGCCAAAATCTGCATTTATGCTGGAATGTGGCCAGAACACTGCCGCATCCCATTAAAGTCGATAGGGCTCTGGCGTTGATCAGTAGGACCTGGCAACAGGCTCGGACTGGCCCACAGGGGTACAGGGGAATCCCCCGGTGGGCCCCTGGGCAAAGTGGGCCCCTAGTCTCCCACCCCCTGCACAAGTGGCACATAACACATCAGACTTACTGCACTATATACATATATTCAATGTACAGCACCTCAACCAGCCTATGTTCATATAAAAAACTTGTTAGATTATTTATTATATTTGAATGTATCCGTACGGAGGGCTCCCCAAATTTTTTTTACTGGTGGGCCCTAGGTACCCCAGTCCGACACTGCCTGGCAATGCCGGATGCGGTGAACATTTACCGGTGATGTGAACGTAGCCTTAGAATCAATTTACTCGTCTCTAATCTACATGTATAATACTTCAAGTATTCCACATCTTACAATTTGTAGACAACATAAATGCTGAAAAGCAGGGGCGGACTGGGAACTTTAAGGCTGGGAACACACCTAAGCGTTTCTGAATTGCGCGTATGACGCGCGTCTTACGCGCGTTTTTGGATGCGCGTTTTCGTAACCAAGAAACGCGCATCATATGCGCGATTCAGTGATTCTCCCCTATTTCAGCATGGTCCATAGGCGCGTTAAAACGCCCAAAAGAAGCTCATGCTGAAGCGATAGCGTTTGGCGTTTTTCAGCGCGTTCAAACGCGCTGTAAAATGCCCAAATGTGAACCATGCCCATAGGGAAGCATGGCTTTCCACATGTTGTGCGTTTTACTGCGCGTTTGAACGCGCTGAAAAACGCTTAGGTGTGTACCTAGGGTAAGTGGCCCTGGAAAAAATACTAAGGCCACTTTCACATCTGCGTTGTGAGGATCCGGCGTGCACTTCCGTTGCCGGAAATGCCCGCTGGATCCGTCACAACGCAAGACAACTGAAAGCATTTGAAGACTGATCAGTCTTAAATATGCTTTCAGGTTACCATGGCAGCCAGGACGCTACTAAAGTCCCGGCTGCCATGGAAAAGAAACGGGGAGCCGGGGGAGAAGCTACTTACCTTCCGTGCGGCGGCCGGGGCGCTCCTCGATTACATCACCGGGTCCCTGCATCGCATGGATCACATAGCTATGCTATGGGAGCAATGCGCCATACCATCCATACGGCGCATTGCTCATATAGCATAGCTATGTGAATCATGCGACGCAGGGACCCGGTGACGTCATTGAGGAGCACCCCAGCCGCACGGATGGTAAGTAGCTTCTCCCCCGGCTCCACGCTGCTTTTCCATGGCAGCCGGGACTTTAGTAGCGCCTGGCTGCCATGGTTACCATTCTTAAAGCTAAACGCCGGATACGGCGATGCACCGAAACGACGTTTAGCTTAAAGTCGGATCCGGATTAATGCTTTTCAATGGGCATTAATTCCGGATCTGTTCTTGTGGCATGTCTTCAGGATTTTTGGCCGGAGGAAGATCCGCAGCGTGCTGCGAATTTTGCTACGGCCAAAAAACGTGTCAGTACTAAACTGAAGACATCCTGATGCATCCTGAACGGATTTCTCTCCATTCAGAATGCATTGGGATAATCCTGATCAGTATCTTTCCGTCCTAGAGCCCCGAGGACGGAACTCTAGGACGGAAAGGAAAATTGCAGATGTGAAAGGGGCCTAAAAGTGGCCCCTTTTTGTAGTCGGGTTCAAGTTGATAGAAGGCAAGGCCAACACAAGTAGGCGGGCCAGCAATACCGTATTGTAGCACATTATACCACCCCAGCAGAGCCAAATACTACAGTCCATCACAAAATACATCTACAAGAACATCCACTGGCCGGCCATGAGGAGGGCTCAGGCAGCCTCCTGGGCATCAGCCCACCGGGAAATTTCCCTGTAAGGTCTATGGCCAATCGGACCCTGCTGAAAAGTCAAATTTGATCATAAAACACTGCATTTGATTTTTAAAAGAAAGGCCATTCTATTCTGACATATTTGAAGCTGACATGTGACCTGTCAAGTAGGAATTTCAAGGTGGAAATAACACTTAAAATATATACTTTCGACTTGTTCATATGGTTTTATGTCTGTCTACTTTCCCTGCCTAACTGGCAGCCCTTCCTTACTGCGAGGTTATGCCAAGAAGGCGTCTGCTGCTCCCATATGTTTAGCATGCTTAGCATAAAGCCTAATTTACGTCTTTAATTATGTCATTGATACAAATGATAATGCGATCTCATTCAGACACCAGTGAGGTTTATGTTCCAATGTAACTTTGTTATTGATATTATCGTCCAGGACACCTATAGCGTGGAGAGACCCTGTGCGAATTACACCGTACTGCACTCATCCTCTGCTGCCAAAAGGCAGGAAATATAATAACGCAGCTGTATTATTCTAGTCCAATTCCATTTCCAATACATTTCTCACCATGTGATCGTCGCCAATTCATCTCCAATATGAGTTTCATCTTATTTTACCCCATTTGTTTGTTTAACTATATTTTTGATGGTCCACCTACCTATTTTTTGTCTTTTTTTTTTCTTCTGTTTCTTTTGTTTGTAATAAATATGATTGAATTTGATTATTAGATGGTTCTTCTGAAGTCTGTACTTTCTCTGTCTAATTCAGCTACAGGGGTGCAATACTTTTCTTTCTGTCTCACTCTAGTTTTCTTCTCAAAATATGGCACTACAAATTTCCCACTGCAGGGTGTAGTCCTTTGCAAATCTGCAGTCTGCCTCCAAAGTATGTCCAGGCTCCTAAAGCCGTATATCTCCTAGACAAATTTTATGTGGGGTTTCACACACACTCTCACCTCAAATGGCTGTTTTGCAACCAAAATGTATCCTCATTTGCTCCCTCAGAGGCTGGTTCAAGACTCTGTCGCACAAGCTCCCTGGTTATTCTACCCAGCACTGTTCTCTGACTATTCTGCTCCTACTCTTCAGTCTACTCCTCCCTATGAGGAGGGTGGAACAGACCCACCTAGAAACTGTAAATAAGTGGGCTGGTTAACCCCATATGCAGCATGTAAAATAGACATTATGTAGAAAATACATTTTAACCCTTTTTGCAGTGGGCTACCAGCACACTGCACGTGTGATATTGTATAATACTTGCATACAGTGGAATACATGACCCTTAGGCCCCTTTCACACGGGCAAATTTTCCGCGCGGGTGCAATGCGTGAGGAGGACGCATTGCACCCGCACTGAATCCGGAACCATTCATTTCTATGGGGCTGTGCACATGAGCGGTGATTTTCACGCATCACTTCTGCGTTGCATGAAAATCGCAGCATGCTCTATATTGTGCGTTTTTCACGCAACGCAGGCCCTATAGAAGTGAATGGGGCTGCAGGAAAATCGCAAGGAAGTGCGGATGCAGTGCGATTTTCCCGCATGGTTGCTTAGCAACGGGACCAGATCTTTATTATTTTCCCTTATAACATGGTTATAAGGGAAAATAATAGCATTCTTAATAAAGAATGCATAGTAAAATGAAGAGGAAGGGGTTAAACATAATAAAAGTTAACTTACCTTAGCCACTTGATCGCGTAGTCGCGATCTGTCCTCTCTTTCCCAGCATCAGCTGACAACTAAAGGACCTGTGATGACGTCACATCACATGGTCCAATCAGATGGTCCATCTTACCATGGTGATGGTCCATGTGATGTGACGTCATCACAGGTCCTTTAGTTGTTAGCTGATGCTGGGAAAGAGAGGAGAGATCGCAACTACGCGATCAAGTGGCTAAGGTAAGTTAACTTTTATTATTTTTAACCCCTTCCTCTTCATTTTACTATGCATTCTTTATTAAGAATGCTATTATTTCCCCTTATAACCATGTTATAAGGGAAAATAATAAATTCTCCAGAAGACCTGAAACCGGACTTCAGTGATGAAGTCCGGCTTCGGGTCTGGGTACCAAACATGGTGATTGTTCTCACGCGCGTGCAAAACGCATTACAAACGTTAGCACCCGCGCAGAAAATTCGTGCATATTCCCGAAACGCACCCGCCTCTTATCCGGGCGTCAAACATGACGCCCGTGTGAAAGAGGCCTTAGGCTACATGCACAAGACAGTTGTGTTTTCGTCCGCAAAAGATAAAAAAGTAGGTCATGCACTACTTTTTGTGCTGAAGGGAAACACGGACAACGGACGCGGAACACAAATAAATGAACTGTCAGCATTTTCATGCTGACCCATTGAAATGAATGAGTTCTTATCCTGTCCACAAAAAAACTGAAACGGAAGCCGAGAAAAACAACTGTCGTGTGCATGTATCCTTAGGCCTCTTTCACACGGGCGTTGCGGGTGCACTCCGTCAAACAGTGCGGGTGCGTTGCGGGAATCGCCGCGATTTTTCCCTGCGAGTGCAAAGCGCTGTCATGCGTTTTGCACGCGCGGGAGAAAAATCGGCACTTTTGGTACCCAGACCCGAACCTGCACTTCTTCACAGAAGTGCATGTTCGGGTCAGAAATTGTCCCGCTGGTATTATTTCACATTATAACATAGTTATAATGTGAAATAATACCCTTGGCCATCTTCCTAATGTTGAACCCAGTGCTGAATGGGTTAAAAATAATAAACTAATAATAACTTACCTGGTCCATTTGATCGCAAAGCTTGCTCGTAGGAAAGGACCTGTGATGATGTCACAGCATCACATGGCCCAATCACATGCTCCATCACCATAGTGATGGAGCATGTGATTGGGCCATGTGATGCTGTGACATCATCACAGGTCCTTTTCCTACGAGCAAACTAACGGAGAGGATGCCGGGCTTCGCGATCAAATGGACCAGGTAAGTTATTATTAGTTTATTATTTTTAACCCATTCAGCACCAGGTTCAACATTAGGAAGATGGCCAAGGGTATTATTTCACATTATAACTATGTTATAATGTGAAATAATACCGAACCGGTTACACATCCCGATGGTTGCTAAGCAACAATGCGGGAAAATCGCAACGCGTCCGCACTTGCTTGCGGATGCTTGCGATTTTCCCGCAGCCCCATTCACTTCTATGGGGCCTGCGTTGCGTGAAAAACGCAGAATATAGAACATGCTGCGATTTTCACGCAACGCAGAAGTGATGCGTGAAAATCACCGCTCATGTGCACAGCCCCATAGAAATGAATGGGTCCGGATTCAGTGCGGGTGCAATGCGTCCTCCTCACGCATTGCACCCGCGCGGAAAACTCGCCCGTGTGAAAGGGGCCTTAGTGTGTGTAAATGCGCCTTTAGGCCTTAGGCTACATGCACACGACCGTATGTGTTTTGCAGTCCGCAAATTGCGGATCCGCAAAAAAAGCGGATGACGTTCTGTATGGCATCCGTTTTTGCGGATCCATTGTATTGTAATAATGCCTATCCTTGACCGCAAAACGTACAAGAATAGGACATGCTCTATTTTTTTTGCGGGGCTATGGAACGGACATACGGAAACGGATAGTATACGGTGTGCTGTCAGCATTTTTTACAGACCCATTGAAATCAATGGGTCCGCATCCTATCCGCAAAAAAACGTAACGAACACGGAAACAAAATACGTTCGTGTGTATGAGGCCTTATTCACACTTCAGTTTATGAGCCAAAAACAGAAGTGGAGCTTAAACAGAGAAAAGCTATATGGGAAAGATCTGCAGCCATTTTGTGCTTAGAGCCGCACCTGGTTTGGCTCAAAATCAATGATGGAAATCACTGATCGAACACTGACTGTGCGTATAAGACATCTGTAAATTGCAGCTTTTAGTCACAGATTTTACTGTGTCTTAACACTTAACCCTAACACATGCAAACATCAAACAAAAATTCATGCATTGTCTTCTAAGGGCTCATGCACACAAACGTATTTTCTTTCCGTGTCCATTCCAGGGTTTTTTTTTGCAGACCGTATGCGGAACCACTCATTTCAATGGGTCCACAAAAAAAACATAAGTTACTCTGTGCGTATTCCATTTCCGTATTTCCGTTCTGCAAAGGAATAGAACATGTCCTATTATTGTCCGCATTACAGACAAGGATAGGACTATTCTATTAGGAGACGGCTGTTCTGTTCCGCAAAATATGGCATGCACACGGACATCATCCGTATTTTTAGCGGATTCGTTGGAGGAAGTCCATCTTTTCTTCGCCAACAGACATGGCTTTTTGATATTCTGATTTCAGACATGCAATGTAGTGAAATGGGTAGGGGTTATAAAGAAATGTAACTAGTAAACACATTTGTTGACTTTGGAACCATATCCTTGTATTTTGGCACTTTTATGGCTTTAATAAAGTATACTATTTGTGACATTGAACCGCATGGTTTTCATTTATAGAATAAGAGTAATTAGCTTTCTAAAACGTGCACTGCGTTGTTGCTGAGGTGACATCTTCGATGACATCGATAATAATCCATTTTCTGTGCCAAAGGAGCTATATCCTATAATTATCATTGAACATCAAACCAGGATAGTTAATAAACCCACCAGGGTTTGACAGAAGCTGATAATGGTTGTGGCTTCCCCTCTGAGCACAGACAAGGAGAGGATTTCCAAGCAGGTAAGGAAGGAAGAAGTCAACCAAACAAACCAGATGTCTGCAGGAAAGTTAGCGTTGGATTTGTACATTCGCTCATGGACGTATTAACAGAAGGGAAATATCAGATTTGTTTTACTTTACCCTAAGTTCACACTTGCGCGTTTTACAGCGCGTTCGAACGCGCTGTAAAACGCTCAACACATGCAAACCAATGCTTCCTTATGGGCATGGTTCTCATCTGAGCGTTTTACAGCGCGTACGAACGCACTGTAAAACGCCATACGCATAAAGTACTAAAGTACCCTTATTGCAGACTGCTAGCAATTTATTCATAACTTCTAGTAGAAATAATAATGGAATGGTACAACATAGAGCCATAAGAATAGATGCTCCAGAATGGTTATTACATGGGGAACGCATGAAGCTATTAAAACAGGAGGGGGGACAGGTCCTCTTTAAGTGCCTGATAAATGTTAAAACAATACATATATCAGGTCTGGCATAAACCTGGAAGCACAGGATGAATAATGCCCGAGATCCAGACCCCTGCCCAAGGTCCAGAGAAGTGTACACCAAGCTCTAGCACAATGTTAAACCGACATGGCGTTAGATAGAATAATATGACATATTACCTATGGGATCAGAATCATACAGATTTGGGACCTGCTGCTTTCTATTTCTCAGGCATCTTTGAACATAAGCACTTTTTGTCATTGACATATTAATAGTTATAGACGTTGGTATCCCTGCCCGCAGACTGATGGCAATAAAAATGCTGAGTTCATGCCACATAGCAGCGAGTATATTTTGCGAACACTTATAGAGCTCACAAAGAAAGCTTTCTTTAAAATGACAGGAACCTGGCATTTTCCCTGTGACATATACAGTCACACAAAGAGCGCAGGAACAGGTTCACATGAGGTTAGTGCACTGGGCACAGAAAGCAGTGATCTGACACCAAACCGCTCTGCTGCAATTTGGAGCTAAATATCCAGTCTTTCCCACACTTTCTACAGCACAATATAGGGATGGATGGATAGATAGATAGATAGATAGATAGATAGATAGATAGATAGATAATCAATTTCATCCATCAAAAAAATCATAAATGGGGCAATGAATTATGTGCAATCTTCAAACCACGCAAAATTTAGAGGGGTTATCCCATGATTAATGTAAAAATTAAGATCATATAGTGCATGACATGACATTCTCTTTCAAAGCTAGAACCGGCCCTGTACCTCACATGGATCCAGAGATCTCCACATTCATTGTTCTGCTACATTTATATCAAGCTGACAGCTCAGGGGGAGTGTCTTTTCTGCTGCAGCTCAGCTGCAGCTCTCTCCCTATAACAGCTCAGGAGGCAGTTAAAAGATGAAACTGAGCATGTGCGGCCATCTCAGTGAGTCAGACAAAGAAATAGGAAAAAGAACAAACAGCAGGTGGCGCTATACAGATACATTTTATTGAATGGCAGTACAACATTTTTTTATGAAAAGAAAGGGATGCAAATGAGCTCTTAACAAGCTCTGCCTCTAATTCCACCAGATGTAAGGCAATATTCGACCCTTTAAATAGGCCTTGAGGCAGAGCTTGTTAAGAGCTCATTTGCATCACTTTCTTCCCAGAATTCCTGAGGAGTATTTATGGCCTTTAAGTCTCCTCACACCGATTAAGGCGCTCTCTCCCCAAGGAGAGATAGTACCCCCACAAAAAATTTTATTACATATAATTACAATTATTCAGATCCAGGTGCTGGGTTAAAAACTGTAGAATATTTTTCATAGGACAACCCCTTTCAAGGGGTTTTCCCATTTCAGACATGTATTACATTTCTACAGGGTAACCCGTAAATGACTGATAGGTATCACCTCTGGGGTCCACACTTGTAGCAAGAACGTAGGTACTCCATAAGCAGCCATTTTATTATCAACCATGTTTGCATGATGGATATGCACCTGTGATTATGTATATGAATGTGCTAGTCTAAATTTTCTTGTAGTATATATTGAGGGTAGCTCCTCTTTTAGACTGAGCAACGCCCATCTGCCTGGGGCTTCTGAGCAGAGTATAAATGTAGCTGGTTCCTACACTGCCCTGAAAATTGTAGGCTTAGGTAAGTCCAAGAGAGGCGGTATATTAGTGTTAAGTACCCATCTGCAGAAGCCACTTTGACGCCTGGTAGATGGGCCCGACACGCGTTTGGTCAAAAATGTGTGCAAAGAGCTTCTATTTTCCCATATATAGTAGGTATAATACCACTTTAACTTATAATGATCCCCATTTCTCAGCTCTATTGTTTCTATTATTATATGCCTCATAAATGCCCAGTAAAAACCTTATATAGTCGAATAATTTAAAAGCAAATAATACATATTTCAAAGATATGAACTGTCAAATAATAGAGCCGATAACTATAACAACAACGCTAATGGCTCTATTGCTCAACGCTGCTATATTTAAGGAGTCGATGGGCTTCTTAACCTCAAAGGCTTGTAGACCACGACTTGTTTTTTCAATTCTTTTCTTTGTTGGATTTCAATATTTCCATAAACAAATTGTGCAAGTGATCTCTCCTGGTGCTGGACAAGAAGGTTTTCTCATCTCTAATATACCTTAAAACTTCATGATACAAAAGGCACCACAATCAAGTGCATGAATAAATTATTTCTTCTTTAAATTTATAAAACAGTGTTGCAAATATCACAAAACATGTCACGTAGAATTTGTAGTCTGTCCATATGGTGCAATGAATTAATCCCACTACAGGTTGTAAATTTACATCTGAGGAAAGGAATGGCAGAGAAGTTTGGATAATAGGAGTATGTGGTAATGTATTCTCCCTGGAGACCCCTTTACAAGGCTCTATCATATTTTATGGCTGGAGAGGTGTTTGCTTTGCTTTTCTGAAAGGTTTGTTAAAAGGCTTGTTAGAAGTTGTGAAGCCCCTGTGCTATTTATTATCTTCATTGCCTGGTTATAGGTCTCTGTGGTCCCTTATGACATTCCCAAGCAAACCTATAGCTTAAACGGATGCTTGCAGCAATTTGTAATTTTTTATTTTTTTTAAAGAAAAAAACTGGTTGATGGTTTTCTGGACACCACTTTTCAGTCACTACATATATTCTACTTGCTTATCTAGCTTTAACATCCTCCCTCCAGTTAGTACAGCAGAGAGTCTAACTTAACTCTCTCCAGCAGACCAGAAGTCAGACCAGGGAGAAGTGAGGGGGTGGAGACTGAGTTACAGGACCACACTTCCTTATGTTTTCCCAGTAGTATGTCTAGTCAGGGATTATATTATATACAGTATCTCACAAAAGAGAGTACACCCCTCACATTTTTGTAAATATTTTATCTTTTCATGGGACAACACTGAAGATCTGACACTTTGATACAATGTACAGCAGTCAGTGTACAGCTTGTATAACAGTGTAAATTTGGTGTTTCCTCAAAATAACTCAACACACAGCCACTAATGTCTAAATCGCTGGCAACAAAAGTGAGTACACCCCTAAGTGAAAGTGGCCAAATTGTGCCCAATTAGCCATTTTCCCTCCCTGATATCATGTGACTCGTTAGTGTTACAAGGTCTCAGGTGTGAATAAGGAGTAGGTGTGTTATTTTTGGTGTTATCGCTCTCACACTCTCCCATTCTGGTCGCTGGAACTTCAACATGGCACCTCATGGCAAAGAACTCTCTGAGGAACAGAATTATTGCTCTACAACATAAAGATGGCCTAGGCCAGTGATGGCGAACCTTTTAGAGACCAAGTGCCCAAACTGCAACCCAGAACCCACTTATCTATCGCAAAGTGCCAACACGGCAATTTAACTGAAATACTACAGTCCAATATAGTCTATCTTCCATGTACTTTATCATTTAGCTATAATAGCCTGCCAATATTTAATGCACTGCCTGTGCCATATATAGCATGCCCTGTACTGATGAATGGCAGGAAAAGTGTACGATATATTGGTACACCATAGAATTTTTCCAGGGTGCAGGTGCCCACAGAGAAGGCTCTAAGTTCCACCTCTAGCACCCGTGCTATAGGTTCGCCACCACTGGCCTAGGTTATAAAAAGATTACCAACACCCTGAAACTTAGCTGCAGCACGGTGGCCAAGACCATACAGCGGTTCAACAAGACAGGTTCCACTCAGAACAGGCCTCGCCCTGTAGACCAAAGTAGTTGAGTGCACGTGCTTAGCATCATATCCAGAGGTTGGTGGAGGAGCTCAAGGTCTCTAACATCCACCAGCTCCGTGATGTCGTCATGGAGGAGAGGAAGAGGATTCCAGTGGCAACCTGTGAAGGTCTAGTGAACTCCCTGCTCAAGAAAGTTAAGGTTGTGCTGGAACATAATGGTGGCCACACAACATATTGACACTTTGGGCACTTTGACCATCTTCATTTAGGGGTGTACTCACTTTTGTTGCCAGCAGTTAAGACATTAATGGCTGCGTGCTGAGTTATTTTGAGGGCACACCGAATTTACACTGTTATACAAGTGGACACTGACTACTTTACATTGTATCAATGTGTGATATCTTCAGTGTTGTCCCATGAAAAGATATGATAAAATATTTACAAAAATGTGAGGGGTGTACTCATTTTTGTGAGATACTGTATATGCACTTCCCCTCTGTTCGCATGTTTATCTAGGTCTATAAAGCAGAGCTGTCATTCTGTCAGTTATTGCACTCATCCATCTACTATTCTAATGAGAATCACCTTGCAGATAAACCCTTCCCTGTGCTGCAGTGTTGTAAACTGAGATTACTTTGATCTCCCATTAAGAATGTTCATATCTGCAATTACTAATACAGGACAATATCTTTGTATTTAATTTGCAATGGCTCTGTACTGTCAAAATAAAAAAAAACAGACTAAAATTTTAAAAATAAAGTTTTCCATGAATATTTGGGTTACAAAATACCTAATGTCTTTAGACTTTATAACTAATAGAAAACGTGGTGTGGTGTTTAACAAGCAGGATATGCTCAACCCATATGCAGTTGTGCATGTATATAGGGGAGCACACCCTGCACTTGTAGTCCGTTGCTAGGGGCAATCAACAGCAAAAAATGCATACAATGGAAGATGCCAGCAACGGACTACAAGTACCACAATACCCATCCTACATACGATAGCGATAATGTGGATGTGGAGAACAATCAAAAACATAACCATAGCAAAGGCAGGTGCACTCTGCGGCAATACTAAACCCTCACACTGATAAAATTGAGAGGTTAGTTCGACATATCCTACTAGGAGGACATGTCTTAAGCTCAGACACCACAACAAGGTCTCTCAAGTAGCCCAAGGCCCTACTACTCAACCTACCTGTGCCGTATAGGCGATACCAGGGGCCGTTGGGCATTACGGGAGCGTAAGGCCTGACTCACAGTCAGCTCACCAGTGACCTCCAGCATGTAACCATGCTTGCAATGGGAGGTGGGAGGTGCCTGTGAGCCCCACCCGAGAACAGCTGATATGGCCCAGAGCCTCCCAGGTGCACCTGAATGTAGCCTGTAGATGAAAAGCAGGCACATTTAAATCGGAGTTTATACACCTCCAAACATATTATACAAACCATTAGAAAACGTGGTGTGGTGTTTAACAAGCAGGATATGCTCAACCCATATGCAGTTGTGCATGTATATAGGGGAGCACATCCTGCACTTATAGTCCGTTGCTAGGGGCAATTAACAGCAAAAAATGCATACAATGGAAGATGCCAGCAATGGACTACAAGTACCACAATAACCATCCTACATACGATAACACCACGTTTTCTAATGGTTTGTATAATATGTTTGGAGGTGTATAAACTCCAATTTAAATGTGCCTGCTTTTCATCTACAGGCTACATTCAGGTGAACCTGGCAGGCTCTGGGCTATATCAGCTGGTCTCGGGTGGGGCTCACAGGCACCTCCCATTGCAAGCATGGTTACATGCTGGAGGTCACTGGTGAGCTGTCTGTGAGTCAGGCCTTACGCTCCCGTAATGCCCAACTGGTATCCTGGTATCGCCCATACGGCACAGTGAGTGATAGGGCCTCGGGCTACTAGAGAGACCTTCTTGTGGTGTCCGAGCTTAAGACATGTCCTCGTAGTAGGATATGTCGAACTAACCTCTCAATTTTATTTTATCAGTGTGAGGGTTTAGTATTGCCGCAGAGTGCACCTGCCTTTGCTATGGTTATGTACTTTATAACTAATCTTAACAAAGATAGCCTCATTTCATGGTGCAGTCATGTTTTCCATTTGTAATGGACCTGTGACAGGTATAGCAGATCTCAACATAACTTGTAGGTCAGGGGCAGTGGCGTAACTATAGGGGAAGCGGTTGCTTTGGGGCCCTGACCCAGAAGGGGCCCGTCCAAGAGGAGGAGGAGAAGTACTAAAAGATTTTGTCAGGGCCATTCAACATTATTACACAATGAAATTATATACAGTGGCAGTATAGACAGTGTAGAAAACGCATTGAACAGCTGCCGGGCCTGGTCTGAGAGAGCGATCTTTACTAGCCACAGTAAAGGGGGCGGCATGAAAGGAAGGGGTTGTGAAAAAATTACTGGGGGAGGGGGCCCCATTCAAAAATTTGCTGTGGGGCCCAGTCATTTCTAGTTACGCCGCTGGTCAGGGGTACACATACCATTTGTGCAATTCATGCAGCTGTGTAGGAACCCAGTAGGTAATGGGGCTCACTACCACCTTAAAATAAGCTTCCTACTATATGTTAGATGGCATGTAAGCTCCTGAGCTAATGGATTTCAAAGCTTGGGGTTACTCAGGAGAAATGGGCCTAAATATTGGCCCTAGATATATGCTGCCTATGTCCACCTCTACTTTAAAGCTCCTATTGGCATGCGATAACATCTGTCAGGTTTTTGACCGGTTCCAGTTTTTAATGGCTACAGACTACAATATTCTTGCTGCCAAAACCAACAGAAACCTTCATTTCTTTACTTCCAGAGAATAAAAATCTGTCTTGGTATTGTGATAGCCATAGATACATGTTTTAATACGGTTACATAATATGCAGCCTGCAGCCTTCAGGGGAGAGCTGTGAGGAGGATAGGAGAGATAGTGGTGGCACAGATAGGAGTGGTACTGGCTCATGATGGCTGTCCACACTCCCTGGGGCCATCCAGCAGTGAATTTAGGGCGCATCCTTTCTTCCTTCGGGTACCACTCTGGTGTTGGGGTTCCTGCCTGGTGTTAGGTTGGGTGTCCTTGATGTTGTGAGGTTTGGAGGTGGATGGCAGGGCTCCCCTATGATGCAATGATGAGGGTAAAATGAGGGTAACAAATACGGTGTTCTTTACTAAGATAGTTCAGGCGATTCATAAACAAAGACGCTGGTGGCATTCAGTTCAGTCTCTCCAGAGTACATGCGCAATTTTTTTAAGGCCGAATATGGAATAGCAAACTGTAAGATGGCTGAATCTGAGTCTCTCTGTTAACTCCAAACAACTTTTCAATTCGCCAAAAGGGGTACCCAACTCATTATACAAAGAAATACATTTTTTTATTTTAATATAATTCTAATGGTTAGTTATTAATAGCGATCAATAGGTTGATGGAAATAGCTCACTAGCCTCACATACACGGAAGGTGCACAATCTATGTTGATTCACCCTTCAATTAGCTAATATCAGTAAAAGATTGGCACACTAGCACATACGGAGCGACACGGGATGAACTTCACAATTTATTACAGCTGTATAAACTATTGAAATGGAATACAAAAAATGCACATAAAAAATAAAAAAATTGATAAAAACAATATGTACAATATTCCTAATATGCACAATAGGGTACTTGCAATGTCTCGCACGGTCTTTGGTCACCTGATTCGACCAAATATATGTCCACAAATTATGCAGATACCCTGAGATCTTTATATGGTATAAGTCCTTCTTTGTTGTTGTGCAAAACTTTTTGTGACCAAAATTTGCACATAAGTAATGGATCCTACTTTAGTATAGATGATAAAATGTTCGTATAACTAAATAGCGCAGGTAGCGATATTTTATGCCGCAGTAGGAATGCGCAAAGTCAACAGGTATGTCAAGATGGTAGTTAGGACTTTTCTAGTGGACGAGAGTAAGCTTGGCAACAAACAGATACGTTCATCCACTTCTAAATGCGGCCAACCCACTTTTCAAACACACTAGATCCAATATTTGAAAAATGGAAATATTCACAACAGTTTGCATAAAAAAATCAATCCTGAAGATATTTGCAAATTGAGCATAAAAGTCAATATTGGTGACCCACGTTCGTGGGCTTACTTTCTTTTGTTCTCAGCTGGTGTTTAGTTTCTTGTGTTAATTGTCGTGGCCGACTATAGACCGGCGTCCCGTCTTCTATTTCGTCGGCATCTCAATGGTGAATCAGTTTGTCACGTGGATTATACTCACAGTACTGAGATTCCAGCAGATTAAGGCGAATTTTGCAAAGCGTCTTTTTTTATATCCTTGAGGTAATTGTAAGTAACTGCACTGTTAAATCGCGACTCAGGTTTTTGTGGGGTGAGACATTTACCAGACGCATTTCGGGGATAGCGTTTCCCTTCTTCAGTGGACACTGATTCACCATTGAGACACCGACGAAATAGAAGCCGGGACGCCGGTCTATAGTCGGCCACGACAATTAACACAAACTAGAAACCAGCTGAGAACAAAAGAAGGTAAGCCCATGAACGTGGGTCACTAGTATTGACTTTTATGCGCAATTTGCAAATATCTTCAGGATTGATTTTTTATACGAACTTTGCGAATATTTTCATTTTTCAAATATTGGATCTAGTGTGTTTGCAAAGTGGGTTCGCCGCATTTAGAAGTGGATGAACGTATCTGTTTGTTGCCAAGCTTACTCTCGTCCACTAGAAAAGTCCTAACTACCATCTTGACATACCTGTGGACTTTGCGCATTCCTACTGCGGCTTAAACTATCGCTACCTGCGCTATTTAGTTATACGAACACTTTATCATCTACTAAAGTAGGATCCATTACTTATGCGCAAATTTTGGTCACAAAAAGTTTTGCACAACAACAAAGAAGGACATATACCATATAAAGATCTCAGGGTATCTGCATAATTTGTGGACATATATTTGGTCGAATCGGGTGACCAAAGACCTTGCGAGAAATTACTAGTACCCTATTGTGCATATTAGGAATATTGTACATATTGTTTATATCTATTTTTTTTATTTTTTATGTGCATCTTTTGTATTCCATTTCAATAGTATATACAGCTGTAATAAATTGTGAAGTTTATCCCGTGTCGCTCCGTATGTGCTAGTGTGCGTATGTGCTAGTTAGTTATGTTTGTCCTTATAAATCTATTTTCTTAAAAAGTTATTTTACAGCAGTGAAGGTATAAAAAAATAAAATAAAAAAATAAAAACTAATACTCACAGTCAACCTTATACTTCAGTCCTCAACACCAGGCTTTTCGTGACTGCAACGGTGACATGCTCATATACCAAACATGAAGTTGCAGCCAATCACTGGACTCATGCTAGCTGAGGCTAGTGATTGGCTGGAGTGGTCATGTATATGGGAAAATCATTGCTGCAGTCAAAACATGATCACTGCAGCAGCAGGGAGTATCAGAACAGTGGCGCTGGATCAGGACAGTGAGTCTATCTTTTTACCTTCACTACCTTTAAAAAAATCCTTCCCAAATTCAAGCCCTTTTCCACATTATAAATATGTCCGTTGAATGGTATAGCTGCACCACAATTTGGATATATTTACTATACGTTATAGTTTTCATTGAAACCGTAACTGAAAAGTAACTTGTAATACATGTCTACCCTGGCATAATAACATGGTAGACTGCCTATGTACCATTACAAAAAAAAACTGCTGATGGTGGCAGTGCTCAATTGAATTGACTGAAACTCTCTTATTTATGAATGTGATGACAGAAGACCTGTAGAAGGTCTCTATTCATTGGTCTGTCTTCCATAAATACATATGTGATTCAGTTTGACTTCAACACATTAGGTGAGGGATTAGGAGAAAACAAGAAGGGCAATGAAGGAATTTTTAGATCTCTGCTTTCATTCACTAGAAGACAAATGCTTCAATTTAGAAATGAAGGTTGCTCTTGGATAATAAAGCAGACTAGTTAACCTTTCTGGTATGCAGGTCAAGAGAGTGTCCAGGTCTCTAATATGAAAAGATGAACCATAGTGAGTTGTACGTTTTAAAGAGATTGCAACATGCAAGAATAGATGGAAAAATGAGAACGATTAAAAAAATTATATTCCATAGTGGTTAGTGATACCTTTCAATGGCAAATTGAAAACATTGATAACAAAATGACAAAGCCTGTGTTCCTTCCTCGGTGACATAAAAAGTTTTTATGCCACTGAGGAAGGGACACAGGTTTCAGAAACGCGTCTGGCGAGACGGCAACAGCAACTGATTATATCTGATAAAATCTCCCCAGGACACTCTGTGTACAATACCAGACTTAAAACACTGTCCGAACTCCGACGTGGGTAAGATTGTATAGCACTCTGCTGTTTCCATAACTTCTATAGCAGCGAATAGATGCAACACAAACTGTATAGCATAGAAAGCTATGTTGTTTCGGTAGCAAGCCACTGAGGGGCCGGAGACGAGTGCAAAGGACTGGGATGTAGTACAGGAGTCAGTAACCAGGCCAGATGTAGGCAATAATGTCTCTCTTTATTTAAGTGCAGAATGAGAGTTGTAGTACGTCCAACAGTCTCAGAACACAGTGCAAAAATCTACCCAGATGGTTTTGTATGGATTAAAACAAGGATGTGAATTATGGTACTCTTTCCTCTCTATCTTCCCAAAGTCTCTCTCTGCAGAATCTATTGCTGGCAAAATTACTTTTGAGTTGGTAGCTGTAATTCGCATCTGAGGCGTACAGGTTTAAGATACACCTGACCAGGTCGTGTTTAAGTGTGAAGGGTATCTTAGCAGTATTCCCCTCACTGCAGTAAGTTCTAGTTGTTTTGATCAGCAAATACCTTTCTGTCTGACTCCTATGCTCGAGCATGCAGATTTCTGGACTTTCTTGCCATTGATTGCTCTCTCTTCCTTGAATACTGTAGAAATTGTGAGGTCTTTCTCTCAGTAGTAAAGAAATTTCTATAGAACAATCACAAAAAATCTGTAACAGGATTTAATCAATAGCCCATTTTCTAATGACACATTCCCTTTAAAATGACTTGGTTAGAAGAGTAAATGAGGTGTAAATATAGACTAGGAACTGTATTACTGTCAGACTTTTAAGAAAAACATCCCTTATCAGGAAATTTCTAAGCACCGATAACAAAAATGTAAAATTAGAAACATCAGGTGCGCTTTCTTTACATAAGACACTCAGAAATACTTCACTTATGGAAAACTACCACATACTTGAAATACTAGAGCATAGCATGCTAGGTATCTGCAGTTTTCTTTAAGATTCATTTCATTTACTTATTCACTTGATAGGTTGGGTTCACAGTGAGCAAATTAAGAGTCTGGATAACTGATTACCAGGATGTCCGGCTAAGCTCTGTATTTACTTGCAGAATATTTGATAGAAAAACAGGCTAATGTTTTCCCAGGTATGAGTGCTGCATTTCCATCACTGTAATTAGGTGTGGAAAATGTGCTTCCTGGTCAGAAAGTAACAGATGTGAGCAATTTAAAGAGGTTCTCCAGAATGTAACCACTGATGACCTAGGATAAGTCATCTATATGAGATTGGCAGGAGCCTGGCATTCTACACCTTTGACAATCAGCTGTTCAGAAGTAGGTAGCTCTGGTAAACAGGCACCAGAACTACAGAGCTCCATCCACTACTAACCCCAGTGCTCCCGAACAGCTGATCGGCAGGAGTGCAGCGTGTCAAGCTCCAGCTGATTTTGATGATCTATCCTAGGGATAGGTCATTAGTTGTTAAAGGGGTTCTCCGATATGAACAAAAAGAAAAATACTTAAATATTACTTTATACCTTTCATTAGTTCTAATGGATCGTTTTCTCTGGGGATCGATCATTAGGAGAAATAAAATGGCCGCTGTCCTATTAGTACACACAAAGCCTGTCCTAATCACACAGCAGGACAAGTTACTTCACAACACTGAGGTAAGGAGCTGCTTCATCCTCCTCTCTGCTCTGCTTGTCAGGGATTACGATCCTGAATACAGATGAATCTCTGTAAAAATGGAGTCCATTAGGAGAAGTACAGAAAGGACAGACTGCAGTAATGTGGGGCTGTGGTAATGGAGACTACATACAAGTGTTACTACTAATTAACACACCCCACCCTCCTCTCTGTACGTCATTTCTCCTCATGAACTCCATTCCTACAGAGATTCAGGAGGAGATCTTATCAGCTGTATTCAGACCCCACTAGATGTTCAGGTTGGGGGACACCTAGGAAATAGTGACCATAAAGTAATAACCTTCCAATTATCCTTCAAACGAGAGTATCTAAAGGGAGGAACAAAAATACCAAACTTCAAAAAAGCGAAATTTAGCCAACTAAGCGAGGCCATAGGCCTAACTAACTGGGACAAAGTCCTCAAAAATAAAAATACAACCACAAAATGGGAAGTTTTTAAAAGCATTGTAACATCTTATTGTGAGAGGTACATACCCTATAGGAATAAAAGGCTAAGAAACAATAAGAAACCAATGTGGATAAATAGAACTGTAAAGAAAGCAATAAATGACACAAAGAAAGCATATAAATCACTAAAACAGGAGGGGAGCCAGGAAGCACTGATAACTTATAAGGAAAAAAATAGAATATGTAAAAAACTAATAAAAATTGCCAAACTAGAGAACGAGAGATTAATTGCCAAAGAGAGTAAAACTAACCCTAAAATGTTATTCAATTATATAAATGGTAAAAAAATATAAATCTGAAGGAGTCGGCCCTCTACATAGCAATGAGGGGGGTGTTGCAGAGAGCGACGAGGATAAAGCAAAACTATTAAATATTTTTTTCTCCACTATATTCACTGAGGAAAATAAACTGTCAGATGAAATGCAGAATGTAAAAGTAAATCCCCATTAAAAGTGCCCTGTCTGACCCAGGAAGAAGTACAACAGCGACTTAAAAAGATTAAAATAGACAAATCGCCAGGATCAGATGGCATACACCCCCGTATCCTAAGGGAATTAAGTGATGTCATAGCCAGACCTTTATTTCTAATATTTACGGACTCTATACTGACAAGGAATGTTCCACAGGATTGGCGCATAGCAAATGTGGTGCCAATATTCAAAAAGGGTCCAAAAACAGAGCCAGAAGATTATAGGCCAGTAAGTTTAACACCTGTTGTTGGTAAACTGTTTGAAGGGTTTCTAAGAGATGCTATCTTAGAGGATCCCAATAAAAATCAGCAAATAACGCCATATCAGCATGTTTTCATGAGGGATCGGTCACTTATGGCCTCTTTCACACTAGCGTTTTAGCTTTCCGTCCTAGAGATCCGTCCTCGGGTCTCTAGGACGGAAAGCTACTGATCAGGATTATCCCCATGCATCCTGAATGGAGAGAAATCCATTCAGGATGCATCAGGATGTCTTCCGTTCAGTATGTCAACGTTTTTTGGACGTTAACAAAGGCGCAGCATGCTGCAGATTTGTCTCCGTCCAAAAATCCGGAAGACATGCCGTAACGCCGGATCCGGAATTAATGCCCATTGAAGGGCATTAGTCCGGATCCGGCCTTTAGCTAAACGTCGTTTCCGCGCATCGCCGGATCCGACGTTTAGCTTTTTGTCAATGGTTACTATGGCAGCCAGGACGCTAAAGTCCTGGTTGCCATAGTAAAGAGTAGGGGGAGCGGGGAGCGGCATACTTACATTCCGTGCGGCTCCGGGACGCTTCAGGATGACGCCAGGGCGCCCCAGTGCATAGATCACGTGATCGCATGGATCACGTGATCCATGCGCTGGGCGCTCTGACGCCATTCAGAAGCACCCGGAGCCGCACGGAATGTAAGTATGCCGCTCCCCCGCTCCCCACTGCTACTATGGCAACCAGGACGCTAGTAGCGTCCTGGCGGCCATAGTAACACTGAAAGCATTTTGAAGACTGATCAGTCTTCAAATGCTTTCAGTTCACTTGCATTGTGCCGGATCTGGCATGCATTCCGGCGACGGAAGTGCACGCCGGATCTTCACAACGCAAGTGTGAAAGAGGCCTATGCCAAACTAATTTAATCAGCTTCTATGAGGAGGTAAGTTCTAGAATTGACAGCGGCGAATCAATGGATGTCGTATATCTGGACCTCTCCAAAGCATTTGACACTGTACCACATAAAAGGTTACTATATAAAATGAGGATGCTCGGACTGGGAGAAAATGTCTGTATGTGGGTAAGTAACTGGCTGAGTGACAGAAAACAGAGGGTGGTTATTAACGGTAGATACTCAGATTGCGTCGCTGTCACTAGTGGGGTACCTCAGGGGTCAGTATTGGGCCCTATTCCCTTCAATATATTTATTAATGATCTTGTAGAAGGCTTGCACAGTAAAATATCTATTTTTGCAGATGACACTAAACTGTGTAAAGTAATTAACACTGAAGAGGACAGTTTTCTGCTACAGAGGGATCTGGATAGATTGGAGGCTTGGGCAGAGAAATGGCAGATGAGGTTTAACACTGACAAATGTAAAGTTATGCACATGGGAAGGAATAATGCAAGTCACCCGTACATATTAAATGGTAAAACACTCGGTAACACTGACATGGAAAAGGATCTAGGAATTTCAATAAACAGCAAATTAAGCTGCAAAAACCAGTGTCAGGCAGCTACTGCCAAGGCCAATAAGATAATGGATTGCATAAAAAGGGGCATAGATGCCCGTGATGAGAACATAGTCCTACCACTTTACAAATCACTGGTCAGACCACACATGGAGTACTGTGTACAGTTCTGGGCTCCTGTGAACAAGGCAGACATAGCAGAGCTGGAGAGGGTTCAGAGGAGGGCAACTAAAGTAATAACTGGAATGGGGCAACTACAGTACCCTGAAAGGTTATCAGACGACTGAGGGGAGATCTAATAACTATGTATAAATATATCAGGGCTCAGTACAGAGATCTCTCCCATCATTTATTTATCCCCAGGACTGTGACGAGGGGACATCCTCTGCGTCTGAAGGAAAGAAGGTTTGTACACAAACATAGAAAAGGATTCTTCACTGTAAGAGCAGTGAGACTATGGAACTCTCTGCCTGAGAAGGTGGTGATGGTGAGTATAATAAAAGAATTCAAGAGGGGACTGGATGTATTTCTGGAGTGTAATAATATTACAGGCTATAGCTACTAGAGAGGGGTTGTTGATCCAGGGAGTTGTTCTGATTGCCTGATTGGAGTCGGGAAGGAATTTTTTTCCCCTTAAGTGGGGAAAATTGGCTTCTACCTCACAAGGGTTTTTTGCCTTCCTCTGGATCAACTTGTAGGAAACAGGCCGAACTGGATGGACAAATGTATTTATATACTATGTTACTATGTTACTATGTATTCAAGATCATATTCTCTGACAAGCAGAGCATAGAGTAGGATGAGGCAGCTCTTTTTTTTTTTTTAATCAGATCCTTTTTTATTGCACAAATTGTAAACATGAAAGCACGTTACAGAGATTAGACATGTTGTATCATAAAATTGGATATACAGTTTCAATTCAACTATACAATATGATACATCAGTGTATATACATATAGACTGATAAATTTCTGCTCCATACCCTTCCCCCCCTTCCCACCCACCCAACTCCCGCTTCAGCACTCTAAGGACTATCATAATATCATCCGACGTTGAACATCCAGCGGCCCCACAACTTTTCATATTTTTGAGGACAACCCCTCTTCTTGAACACCATTCTTTCATTTATTAACATTGTATTTACTTTCCTTCTGAATTCCTCAATGACTGGAGGACATGACTGTATCCAATGTAAGGCAATCAGTTTCCTTGCTACATATAATAATCTGCCAGCTATATGAGGCAGCTCTTTAGCTCAGTTTTGTGAAGTAAATTGTCCTCCTGTGAGATTAGAACAGGTTTTGTGTGTACTAATAAGACAGCGGCCATTTGGTTTCTCCTAATGATTGCTCCTAAGAGTGTAGCTAAAGGCTTATGGGCCCTGGTGCAAATGCTCAGCTTGGGCCCCCTTTCAGTCAGTGCTTTGTGGCCAGGGGCAGGGAGGCACATTGTCTTTATGCTGCCTGAGGCAAAAATTCTTCTTATGCACTGCAAGGGTCTTTGGGACCCCTCAAGCTCCTGGGCCTGGTAGTGACTGCTACCTCTGCACTCCCTATTGCTACGCCCCTGATTGCTCCCTAGACAAAATGAGCCATTATAACTAATGAAAGGTATTTGGGAATATATTTCAAATGTTATAATATTTAAGAATTTTAAATATAGTAACATAGTAACATAGTAACATAGTATATAAGACCGAAAAAAGACATTTGTCCATCCAGTTCGGCCTGTTTCCTACAAGTTGATCCAGAGGAAGGCAAAAAAACCCCTGTGAGGCAGAAGCCAATTTTCCTCACTTAAGGGGAAAAAAAAATTCCTTCCCGACTCCAATCAGGCAATCAGAATAACTCCCTGGATCAACGACCCACCTCTAGTAGCTATAGCCTGTAATATTATTACACTCCAGAAATAAATCCAGTCCCCTCTTGAATTCCTTTATTGTACTCACCATCACCACCTCCTCAGGCAGAGAGTTCCATAGTCTCACTGCTCTTACAGTGAAGAATCCTCTTCTATGTTTGTGTACAAACCTTCTTTCCTCCAGACGCAGAGGATGTCCCTTGTCACAGTCACAGTCCTGGGGATAAATAGATGATGGGAGAGATCTCTGTACTGACCCCTGATATATTTATACATAGTTATTAGATCTCCCCTCAGTCGTCTTTTTCTAAAGTGAATAACCCTAATTTTGATAACCTTTCAGGGTACTGTAGATCCCTCATTCCAGTTATTACTTTAGTTGCCCTCCTCTGAACCCTCTCCAGCTCTGCTATGTCTGTCTTGTTCACAGGAGCCCAGAACTGTACACAGTACTCCATGTGTGGTCTAACCAGTGATTTGTAAAGTGGTAGGACTATGTTCTCATCACGGGCGTCTATGCCCCTTTTGATGCAACCCATTATCTTATTGGCCTTGGCAGTAGCTGCCTGACACTGGTTTTTGCAGCTTAATTTGCTGTTTATTAAAATTCCTAGATCCTTTTCCATGTCAGTGTTACTGAGTGTTTTACCATTTAATATGTACGGGTGACTTGCATTATTCCTTCCCATGTGCATAACTTTACATTTGTCAGTGTTAAACCTCATCTGCCATTTTTCTGCCCAAGCCTCCAATCTATCCAGATCCCTCTGTAGCAGAAAACTGTCCTCTTCAGTGTTAATTACTTTACACAGTTTAGTGTCATCTGCAAAAATAGATATTTTACTGTGCAGGCCTTCTACAAGATCATTAATAAATATATTGAAGAGAATAGGGCCCAATACTGACCCCTGAGGTACCCCACTAGTTACAGTGACCCAATCTGAGTATCTACCGTTAATAACCACCCTCTGTTTTCTGTCACTCAGCCAGTTACTTACCCACATACAGACATTTTCTCCCAGTCCGAGCATCCTCATTTTATATACTAACCTTTTATGAGGTACGGTGTCAAATGCTTTGGAGAAGTCCAGATATACGACATCCATTGATTCACCGCTGTCAAGTCTAGAACTTACCTCCTCATAGAAGCTGATTAAATTTGTTTGGCATGACCGATCACTCATGAAGCCATGCTGATATGGCGTTATTTGCTTATTTTCATTGAGATACTCCAAAATAGCATCTCTTAGAATCCCTTCAAACAGTTTACCAACAACAGATGTTAAACTTACCGGCCTATAATTTCCAGGCTCTGTTTTTGGACCCTTTTTGAATATTGGCACCACATTTGCTATGCGCCAATCCTGTGGAACATTCCCTGTTATTATTATATTATAATTTTATTTTCTTAATTCCCAACATCAGAGTGTCCCCCAATGGAAGAAAGCGTCACTGCCTGGCCCTAGGGAGTATCAGTGTGAGGATTTCCACTGTCACCCATGTATACAACTATTATTGACGGAGCCCCTACTACTCACTTCCTCCTCACAGCACTTCCCCGTGGGGTCCTGCAGATGTATGTACAGATTTTTAGCTGCAAAAAAAATCTTCTGCATGTGAATATACCCTGAATATCAGCAGATAGATAGAAAGATATATAGACCTACGCAAATATATATATATATATATACCCCAAAACAAAATCCATGGCTTTCCAAGAGATCAGTGATGAAACAGTGTTGTTTATTCAACCATAGCAGAACAACGTTTCAATCTTTCTCAAGTACAATGAATCTGAGATCAGTGCAGCATTAAATAGTCAAGAATCTTTTGTGACATAATCAATTAATAAAGTCCATAATCAATACAAAGTGTTTTTGTGTGCAAAGAATATCAAGTGCAAAGTACTATGAGTAAAAACATGATTAGTCATAATTCATAATTATGCAAAATCCCACAAGGAGGAGAGTACCCAATCCACATGTGATCCGGATAATCAGCAATCCGCCACGTGACGATGCGCCGGCGTTTCTAAGATTTCACTGCGCATGTCATGCACATGAAGCGAGCCATACAGAGCAGAAGTGAGGCTGGTGCCGCCCATCTTAGGTTGCTGATCATCTGGATCAAGTGTAACATAGTAACATAGTATATAAGACCGAAAAAAGACATTTGTCCATCCAGTTCGGCCTGTTTCCTACAAGTTGATCCAGAGGAAGGCAAAAAACCCCTGTGAGGCAGAAGCCAATTTTCATCACTTAAGGGGAAAAAAATTCCTTCCCGACTCCAATCAGGCAATCAGAATGTGGATTGGCTTCTTCTCTAATTGGAGTATGGTGGATTTTATTTTGGAATTTGTTTCCTTAGTCAAGGTTGTATACATTGGCACCCGCAATTTCTACCTTCCCTGTGTAGAGTGCTGCCTATCTCCTATGATATATATCTATATATATATATTTTTATCATAATTTGGATGAACCCATCTGCCAGTGACAAGGTAACCTTTTCTGATAGGAACCTACACTGACAGACTTGTCTGTCCTGGTCCTAGACCTACAAAATAAACTCAGGGCTCAGGTTCCAACTACATGCCTGTGGTTTCATGACTGTATCTATCTATGCAATGCAAAATGAAGAATAACATAACTGCAAAGTTATAATAAGGCCAGTGTTAATGAGCATGTCGATGAGAATTTAATTTATATTTTCTATTGCAAGGTCCTTGTAGATTGATCAGCAAGTCCAGTGCGTATTTCGCATATAATTCATGGTTAGCAAATCAATAACGGCAGATGAGTCAATGCTCCATCTTCATATTTTCTGTTCATACAGTATACACAGGACACTCATAGCTCCAGTCTCTAGGGTAATAGTACTGGGTGCAGCTCATGTAAAAACATTTTTGTTCTTTATTGTGACTTTCAATAGACTTAAGAAGGTCAGAAAATAAAAAAACAAAAGTTAATCCGATTTACTGAGGGCCACAGAGTGTATTTCATATCTTGTCCGTCCTGTGCAGCTCGGCTCTAGCTGCGAGCAGTATTGATTGGAAATGTCAGAGGGAGCTATTTCGGTGGAGAACAGTAAGAGAACAAAGACCTAAACACCTGAGGGCTCTGAGCTCACGGTTTATACATTCAAAGCCCATTAAAAGCAAACTGTGAGACAAAAGGAAAATTGCACATTCTCGCTGCATGCAGAGTATTTGTTCTTTTAAAGAACATTACCCCCTAAAATTATAGAAATTACCAGTAAATTGAAATATTTGCGTTGACCTCTCCACTTGAATTCTCAGTCTTGTTCAGCACGTTTTTATGTTTGTTTCTGGGACAAAAAGTTAGAACCTACCTTTCCCAAACTCCTGCGCATTGCTGTTCAAGACTCTGGACCAGCTAGAGGTAGACAGCCAGCAGAGTAGCTATAGGGGTTCTGCAGCAAGCACTTGAGGAGTGAAGAATGGGAGTAGCAGGCCATTGCTTCCTAGGACTGGTGTGATAGGATGGCGCACCCTTTCTTCCTTTGGGGCACTTCCTTTCACTGGCAATTCTGCCTGATGATAGTTTGGGGTGACCTTGATGTTATGTTTGCATGGGTGCAAGGCAGGGTGTGTAGAGTATGCAATGGCCAGTGTCTGGTAATGTAGGAGTCAGGAAACCAGGCCAGCTTTAAACAGAATTAACATCTCTCTTTACTGTAAAATGGGAGCTGTAGTACATCTAACAATAAGGGAACACAGTCTCATCTGTACATAGTGCAACTCCTTTCCCAGATAGTAATGTATGGCACTTGGCAACGCTGAAATACTATCTTGCTAAAGTCTCTCTTAGTGGAATCTCGACTGTCGATTGTAGACTTGCAAGTTTACTTGCAATTCGCATGGCAGCGTACCGGTTCAATTGACTCTCTGTCTTCTAGATCTTTCTCTTTTCTTTCTCCAAGAACATGCAGAGAACTGTGAGTTGACCTGAGGAGAGGAGCACATGGTGTCTGCTTCCTCCCTCTTCAAACCTTTCCTCAGTCTGACTAGAACACTCTACAGCTAGGGGAGGAACCAGCCCACACCCTAAGCTAGTAAAAGGACTGGCCATGAGCTCTGACTCCCCTTCAAACAGCGGATTGGTCGGGGTGCTTTGAGTCAGACCCCCATGGGTCTGATATTGATGAACTATCTTGTGGATACATCATCAGTGTCATGAAACTTAAATATCCCTTAAGAAAAGACAGTTCTTAGATAAAGCATCAGTCAGTCCTTATATAGAGGACTCCAGCATAAACCAGACGGATCCGTTATGCAGGCCATAAACTTTTATTATGATGGAATGAATAACGGAATGCTTCTAAAGGAATTCCATTATGAATTCCGTCATGGAATTGCGTTATGGTCCGTGGTAACGGAATCCATAACGCAATTCAGTAAATACCATAACACGAACCCGCACAAGAACTTCCAAATATGAAATTCGTTCATCCCTAATAAATATATATATATATATATATATATAGAGAGAGAGAGAGAGAGAGAGAGCAAAAACAGCGGCAGCACTAGACAAAAAAGTATGTAATCAAAAAAACAGAAAAACAGAGGTGCAAGCCCATGAGGTTTGACCCTGACCCAAAATACAAAAAAATATAAAGCAAGCGACAGGGGCGTAGCTAGAAATGACTGGGCCCCACAGCAAATTTTTGTATTGGGCCCCCCCCTACCCGCGCGTTTCGCTCCCCCTCTATAATGTGCCAGCCATATAGCCCCCCTATAATGTGCCAGTAGTCAGCCATATAGCCCCCCCAGCCCCCCTATAATGTGCCAGTAGCCAGCCATATAACCCCCCTATAATGTGCCAGTAGTCAGCCATATAACCCCCCCTATAATGTGCCAGTAGTCAGCCATATAACCCCCCTATAATGTGCCAGTAGTCAGCCATATAACCCCCTATAATGTGCCAGTAGTCAGCCATATAACCCCCTATAATGTGCCAGTAGTCAGCCATATAGCACCAGATGCCCCCATAGTGCTCCTCTCCCCATAGTGCCCCCTATAATGTGCCAATATCAAGTGCCTCTGTCTTCCCCATCCCAATATCATAGTGCCATCCTCTCCCCCTGCCCCTAATGTGTGTGCCAATATGAAGTGCCTATCTCTCCCCCCAATTTGCCAATATCATAGTGCCAATAGCCCCCTCCTCCCCTGTGGCAGTAAAGTAAAAGTCCAGTATTTAAAAAATAAAAAAAATAAAAAAAAACACACATATACTTACCTCCATGTTAGGCAAGCCTCATTTATCCTGTCTTTCAGAAAAAGTTTGTGAGGGGAATCAAACCTGTGACCATTAGGATGAAAGGCAAGACACTTATCCACAAGGCTGTATCAGCTGCATAGCTAGGTAGCTTAAAAAAAAAAAAAATAAGACCCCTAGATAAGGAGAACTTTGATAGTGTATCTATACACATTACAGCTGCCCCAACACACCAAGCTCTGCTACATCTATATACAATGTGCTGGTGCAGCTGTAATGTGTATGGATACACTATCAAAGTTCTCCACATCTAGAGGTCATATTTTTATTTTATTTTATTTTATTTTTTTATTTTTTTTATTAAGCTATCTGGCTAGGCAGCAGATATAGCCTAGTGGTAAAGTGTCTTGCCTTTGAACCTAATGGTCGCAGCTTCGATCCCCAGGGCAAGCTTCTCTGAAAGAAAGAAGAAATAAGTTTTAAATAAATAGACAATGGCGAGAGGACACTGCGATCGGGAGAGGAGTGAGGACACGTGCTGATTACCCAGGGGAGGAGAGAAGTGAGGACAAACACGTGCTTGCCGGGCCCCCTGTAAGCCCGGGCCCCGAAGCAGCTGCTTCCCCGGTAGTTACGCCCCTGGCAAGCGACACACTCACATGAAAAAAGGTTGAAGTGTTTATTCACCCATGCTGGAAGTGCAATGTCTCGGATCTATACTAGATCCTTTCTCGAGCAACAAGTGTAGGTGATAAAATATATATATATATATATATATATATATATAAAGTGCAGGTGCATCAACTAAGCAATTAATACATGTTAACAATAGAATACTTCAATAAAGTGCATACATAGTGCAATCAAATATATAAACACATAATGGTGCGTGTAAGTGACCATACATGATTAATTATACAGAAAGTTCATAATGTGTACCATGAAAAATGCTTAGTAATAAATCCATAATTATGTAAATAAATCCCATTACATGTGCAATTCATCTGATTAAAATAGTTTCATTATCAAAAACATTACATGCAGTCATTGGGGTATGCGCCATAGCCAGTGGCGTAACGATCGCGGTCTGCGATCTCATGTAATGGGAGCGCTCTGACAGGGCCCAGCATGAAGCACAGTGACAATGCCGGCCCCAGTTAGAGCGCTTTGTAAGCATGTATAATATGCGCCCCTGCAGATACTAGACGGGGCGCAGAGGAAAGTGGGGGGTGGCGCGCATACTCACCAGGCAGTTCTTGTCACTGCTGGGTTGTCCTCTCCAGCGTGAAGCAGGGAGCTCTCTGGAGGCGAAAGGAAGGGGGGTGGGGTTGCCCAACAAGCATGAGAGGGCACAAAAGCGGGCATTTTAGTGATGGGGCACCTAATCTGACATGACTACTGTGAGGGGGCCCATATTCTGGCCATAACTACTGTGAGGGGGCACATATCTGGGCATATTACTGTGAGGGGGCACATATCTGGGCATATTACTGTGAGGGGGCACCTATCTGGGCATATTACTGTGAGGGGGCACATATTTGGCCATAACCACTGTGAGGGGGCACATATCTGGGCATAACTAGGTGTGAGGGGCCACAAGGAGGACATAACTATTGTGAAGGGGCCACAAGGTGGGCTTCACTACTGTGAGGGGCCACAATGTGGGCATTAGTACTGTGTGGTAGCACTTAGGGGAAATGTCCTAGATTACCCTGCTGTACCATAACCATCCCTTCCTTATGTGATTATTCTTTTTTTCTCACCACAGGGACCTTGTTCTGGATCCAGCGAACATCATGCCGACACCAGTAACACCCTGGATGAGGTAGGACCGGATTTTATCAGTTAGGAATGGGTGAGTGTAGTCATACAATGGCTAAGGCCCCATTCACAAGTCCGCAATTCCGTTCCGCATTTTCCGCCGTAGCTGTTTGAGGGACATTACAGAATTTGAGAATCCGCCTATGTTTGCATACCGCAGACCTAGGAATTTGAAAGACCGTCTCGTCTCTGATGATATTTTACCATTGACCACCATTAGACAAACATACTTGGCTCCTCGCAAAATGGGTCGTTAGCCGTGACTTGGGTATGTGAATTGCCGCTTATGCTTAAGGGAGAGCGATTCACGCACCCAGGCAGTGGGAAGTCCACAGTCACGTGAGCTGTTACAGCCATCACTATGGTAACCAGGTAAATACAAATATCACTACATTCATAGGCAACAAATGCAAGTCTCAGGGAAATAAATAATACACCCAATGTGTCCATCTAGGGTTGCGATAACACAGGATGTTCAGTCCCAGTGTCTCACTACCCCGAGTTTAAAGAGAGTGTATACCACGTTCCCATGGTCTCACTCTCCCACTCATGGACATTTTGGATGAAACAGGAGTTCCGGAAAAGACCAACCCTTTCAGAGAGGTCAGTCAATTCCAGCAACCGAATTTCCATGACTTATTGTTGTCAAGCCAAGAAAAAGATGGCTGGTTCACATCACATATTGGACCCCATTAAAAATACTTGATATCCTGACTTGAGCTTCTGGATTATAGGTGAGTTCTCCCATCCTGACAATTCTCTGATCATCCAGTCTTTCTCCAACTAAGTAGTTTCTATAATAAAGAGATTCAAATTAATAACTCAATATTAACAAAGAATATTGCAGCACACTATGATTCTCATATCCTCCAGTGAACGACTCTATAAATACCCGCAGAGCCCATAGGGTCAAACAACTCTAAATTCCACATTCAAACCCTCTGGCCTCAAACTATGCAGGTGGTAAATCCAAAAGAGCTCTTTGCGTTTGAGTAGGGTGGTCCTGTCTCCCCCACGTCTAGGAATGGGGACCTGATCCACAACCCTAAACCTCAAATCACGCTCTGTGTGATGTGCCTCCGTGAAATGCCTGGACACCGGCAAATCCATCCGTTTCTAGGATGGACATAGAGGAGGTGACATGGGCATTCCAGAACATAAACAACATATGTGGAATCACAGGTCAAATAATTGTCGATGTGGAATTGCTCACCGGTTGTGGGATGTATGAAATCAGCACCCCTCAACATCAGAGAACAGTTCACACAGTTATGACAAGGATAACTCCCAACTCTCCTAGATCCAAAATACGCCCCAAATGACACTTTCTTAGTTCCTAAATCCGCTTTTACTAGTGTATCCTTCAAATTACGTGTACGGCGGTACGACAACAGTGGTGGTCTTGAAAATTCTGGGATATCTCTAAACATACTACCCAACATTGTCCAGTGTTTCCTGATAATTTTACCAATGTAAGGGCTTATGGAGGTATAACTCGACACAAATGGTATCCTTTCCTCTTTAATCTGTTGTCTACCATCACCTAATAATTCAGCCCTGGGGATAATTTTTAATCCTATCAGTATGTCGTTGTATAAGGCCAATAGGATAACCTCTAGCTCTGAATTTGTGACCCATCTCCGTTAGTCTTAATCCCAGTTTTTCTTTTTGACCAACTATTCTTTTTACTCTGAGTAGTTGACTAAATGGCAGAGACCTCACCATTGCCCTAGGATGGTTACTAGTAAACAACAGTAAATTATTTCGATCAGTCTCTTTAACAAATAGGTCACTATTCAGATGATTTCCCTCCACAAAGACCAAGGTGTCCAAGAATTGGACCTCTCTGTCTGAGTAAGTAAGCGTAAAGTCAATCTCCTGTTCTCTACTATTAAGATATAAATGAAAGTCCTCCAATTCACCTGGAGTTCCCTTCCAGATGAGGAAGATATCATCTATGTAGCGCCACCACCCCAGAATATGTCTGAGGTGGTGGCCCACATAGACGTATCTCTCCTCGAACCACGACATAAAGATATTGGCGTATGTCGGTGCCATATTCGAACCCATCGCGGTTCCCCTTTTTTGAACAAAAAAATCATCTCTGAACAGGAAATAATTGTTCTCCAAAACACAACGTAGTAGCTGAAGGATGAAGTTCTGACAATCAGTGGTATACCCTGAAGATAGAAGGCAGTTCTGTACTGCCATTATGCCCTTATTGTGATCTATTGATGTGTAAAGAGAAACCACATCAAAAGATACCAAGAGAGCCCCTACCGGAATAGTCATGGAATTGATAATCCGTAAAAATTGGGTGGTATCCCTAATGTAGGATTTTGCCTCAATGGCAAATCTACGTAGAACCCTATCGAGAAAAATTGCTGCATTGGAAAATAAGGACTCACATCCAGACACAATTGGCCGACCCGGGGGATTTTCGAGTGATTTAAGTATCTTAGGAAGTACATAAATAACGGGTGTACGGGGTCGGTCCCTATACACAAAGGACCATAATTTATCGTCAATAATCCCCCGGGTCTTAGCCTGATCCAAAATAGCACGCAATTTCACTCATAAATCCAAATTTCGGGTCATTACTGACCTTTTGATAGACTGCTGTATCCTGAAGCTGTCTGAGTATCTCATTCTCATACGCTTCAGTGTGACATACTCTATTAGACATTTCCTAACCTGCAATTCTGATCATGTTATTTATTTGTTGTCCTGCCCATGTGGCCTATAGTACGTGGGTCAGGCGACACTTGATTTAAAAACCACACTTAATTAACACAGGTACACTATCCGTAAGAAAAAACGTGACTTACCGGTATCCAAACATTTTAGGGAGTATAGACACACGGAACATCAACTCCATTTTCGTATCATTGATGATGTCCCCCCGAGACGTGGAGGTGACAGATCTACTTTGGTATTACGTAAAGAACTACAGTGGATATATAAACTTGACACATTGAAACCTTAGGGTCTTAACGTAGATTTTAAAATGAATGTGCCTGTTGTTTCTGCTTTATCTTGCCCTTAGTTATCCCGTGGTAAAATGGTTTAACAAGTCATTTTTGATTTTTCTATATCTAATTATCCTTGTTTTCTTCTTTCTTTTAGTGTCTTATCTGTGGTTTTAAGAGAGGAGGCTGACTCTACGGGGCAACTTTATATATGTCTACATTATTTAGTCACTGCTGCGCATGATTTTTGACTGCAGGATATGTACTTATTAGGTTTATTTCATTGTTTGTTTTTTATTTGTATTATTATTTTTATTGTAGCATCATTTTTCAGGTACTACACCTTTATTGGGTACCTTGTATCAGGTGGTGCCAATATGGCGGCTGGACGCAGTGTGTGCCTGCGCCAACAAGTTGGAGTCTATACAGTGGATGACGAGTGCGCATGACTGACCGGCGCACTGATCGTCATCACGTTCCGTTGGCCTCCTGTATCCTTGGGACGTCTTTCTTATGTCATCAGGCATGCGCAGTGCCCTTCGCCAAACGCCATACATGGTGTGTTTAGCCTTTAGTTGCTCCCTGGTGAGTCTCCTATTTTAATCAGATAAATTGCACATGTGGTGGGATTTATTTACATAATTATGGATTTATTACTCAGCATTTTTTACGGTACACATTACGAACTTTCTGTATGAATAATCATGTATGGTCACTTACACGCAGCATTATCTGTTAATATATATATTTGATTGCACTTTGTATGCACGTTATTAAAGTATTCTCTTGCTTACATGTATTAATTGCTTATTTGATGCACCTGCACTTTATAAATATATATATATATATATATATAATGATATCTCCTACACTTATTGCTTGAGAAAGGATCTAGTATAGATCCGAAACGTCGCGCTTCCAGTATGGGTGAATAAACACTTCAACCTTTTTTTATATGAGTGTGCGGCCTGCTTTATATATATATATACACACACACGGGTGTGATAATGTACTTCCAACATCCATTAACCCTTCGATACATATATTAATATATTAATACATCTTTGTTAAATAGTGCATCATTACTTGGCTTTCATAAAATCATCACAAACATTGTGGCTGAATATTTACTCAAACTATGAAATCATCCAAAAATACATAGAGAATGTGCCAGAAAACACTGTTCTCCTTCTCCACAGAGCTAACAGTAAGACTAGGGCATTGTATGGGAGAGAAGCCAGTAGACTGCTGGGGTATACACACCTGGTGGTTGTGCTGTAATGGAAGGGAGTTATTGCAGCAAGTAAACAATGAACTAAAGGCTGGTTATCAGCATACAATAAAGAGGTGGGAGGCGTATGAAAACAATGTAGCAATGCAGAAAATGAAATATAATTTTAACTATTCGTTATAAAGCCCCACGCACATGACCATATCTGTTTTGTGATCCACAGAGCATGGATCCGCAAAATACAGATGCGGTCTGTGTGCCGCTTGCATTTTATTCGCAAACCCATTATTTACAATGGGCCGCATTTTGCGGACATAGTCTATCTTTTTGCTGAACAGAAATTATGATCCGTGTGCTTTCCACATCCATATATCTGTTTCGCAAAAAGATAGACCATGTCCCATACTGTCCTATGTCCACAAAGTGCATACTGCAGACCCATTGAAGTTAACGGGTCTGCAAAAAATGATGCAACACGGACCGCATCCGTATTTTGCGGATCTGCGAATTGCGAACGGATACGGTCCTGTGCATGGGGACTTCCTGGAAGTAATAACACATTTGGATTTGTGACCTGATTGCCCAGTATCAAGCCTTTTCTATCTCCTTATTATACAAAAGGACAGAAAGGCAGCATGTAAAGCACATTGGGGCATGTGTCCATTTTCCGTACATGGCGCAGAGAATATGTGTTATATATTACAGAAATGGGTGGTTACACTGCATGACATAGTAAATGAATCAAAATGGGTAGGAGAATGAAACAGAGGCATAGATGTAGACTTAAAGATGCCCTCTCTCCTAAACACACCATGTATGACGTTTGGCGAAGGGCACTGCGCATGCCTGATGACATAAGAAAGACGTCCCAAGGATACAGGAGGCCAACGGAACGTGATGACGATCAGTGCGCCGGTCAGTCATGCGCACTCTTCATCCACTGTATAGACTCCAACTTGTTGGCGCAAGCACACACTGCGTCCAGCCGCCATATTGGCACCACCTGATACAGGGTACCCAATAAAGGTGTAGTACCTGAAAAATGATGCTACAATAAAAATAATAATACAAATAAAAAACAAACTATGAAATAAACCTAATAAGTACATATCCTGCAGTCAAAAATCATTGTTTGCATTCCCTATTGCATTCCCATGTAATAGCAATTCTGGAGCATCTATTCTTATGACTTTATGCTGTGACGTTCCCCTATTATTCCTTTTAGAAGTCTATTAATGAATTGTCAGCAGTCTGCAATAAAGGATGTGTGTTTCCGCTGAGACTGACATTATCCAATCATTTCTACCAGACATGGGGAATGTTAGGAGAGGTGACAGGTCCTCTTTAAGGCTATGGCTACACAGCGACACTGGTAGCATGACAATAAGTTGTGCTACAAAAAGGGTACAGCTATATTGAAACATGTGTTGCACGACACTTCTTATAATGATAGTTTATGGTGTCGTACTGCCACACACTGCGACTGCAACACAACAGTTGCACAAAAATCCAACTTGGATGGATTTTTTGTGACTGTTGAGTCACTGTCGCAGTGCGACACCATTAAAAATGTAAAAATGTTGAGTGATAAATGCCGCCATGTCGCCCTAGCCTAAAGGGGTTTTCCCTACAATTTACATTTATCACCTTCCCACATTATAGATGATAAATATCTTATTGCAGGGAACCAAATTGTTGAGACCCCCCAAAAAAATCACTAGAACGGGGGTATAGAGATCCCCATTCTGCATGACCATAGTGAGGAAAAAGTTTGACTGGTGCAGCGGTCAAGCATTATTATGCTATATATTATCAGTATATAAATAATGGGTTTAGTGATGACACCTATGAAGAATTCCAACCTATTTACATCTCTCTTATGTGCAGACCATGCAACTGCTAGTTGACCCCTAGAAGAGCACCTAAAATAGACAAACCACCATGTACCCTTTCGTAGATCCAACTTGCTGATGTTGCAGTTACATCAGGTTACACAGGTTTCCCAATGTATTCATCCTCTGTGGCTGTGTATTACTGAATAAAACAGAATATGTAGCTTCATACTGGATATGCACTCATTATATGATATATACTGTATATGTATATATATATATATATATATATATATATATATATATATAATTTCAGAAATGTCATACCTTACTAAGGAACACCCTAATATTTCCTAACCATATTTCTACTAATAAACCTTGGGATCGTGTCCAAACTATAAGAGTTTTAGAAGCCTCCAATAGATAAAAGCACAAAGCCAAAGGCTTATTATTCTCTTGATCTACAGTAAGGGGTACGTTATTCTTTATAATATGCACATAAACCATTGCAGAATCCTATTCAGAGGAGTAAGGAAGGTTGCATGTTCACCATTGGTTAATATAAGACTCCTTCATCCTTTTCAAAAGAAGATCTGCAAAAACTGAGATGTGTATGACACTGTTATATAGCAGCTGGAGGGATATAAAATGTAGTTCCGGGCAGCATCCAATCTGGATTTTCTTGCGGATTTCTTGAGAATCCGTTACTTTCTATCGGGCCACAAAAGATACAGACAGCACACCGTGCTAGGTCCATTCCACGGCTCTGCAAAAAAATACAGAATGTGCCCTATTCTTGTCCTTTTTGCAGACAGGAATAGGCATTTACTAAGCTGAAAAAGAATAGGCATTTCTAACAGAGGGCAGGAAGCACCAATCTGAAAAATGCGAAACACACATGGCTGGTGGTATCCATGTTTTGCAGATCCACAATTTGTGGACTGCAAAAATGATTACGGCCATGTGCATGAGGCCTAACACGCACTGCAGCTGCTTAGGAACTTCTTTTCCATAATTCAGTCAGTGGTTGATACAGGAGAATACATTTTCTGCAAAAGGGATCTTGAACATCTGTAAGAAGAGATAAGCAGCGTCTATGTGGCACCGCTCATCTCTGTATTATGGTCAAGTTCTGACATCAGAATCAGATGTGTTTACAAATATTAATTACAGAGATGTCAGTAAACTTTCTATAAAATTTATACTATTGATAATAAGACTGTTACTAACATAATCAGCAGTACTGATAACGTTCTCAGTCACCATTGTGTGCAATTACCAAAAAAACGGAAAAAAATTTAAAATTTGTATTAATTTTCTAATGGAAAATGTAACGGTCTGGGCAGCTGAGCTAAAGATATTGCTCGCTGGTTTCTGGCATCCTCTTCACTCCCCTCCTATCTATGGAACAATCAGAAGTCAAAAGGGCTGGAGCAGATGGCAACTATAGACAGAAGGTTGGCAAGGGGTTGAGGGGGCAATTGATTTTACAGATCAGAACGAAAGTTGTTGCTGTTTCCTCCAGGGCTGAAAATGATTATAATGTCTCTGCCACGGCCACAACTATTGTGTGGGGAAATAAAGGAACATGTTCTGTCAGGAAAGATTTGCAATTTAGATGCTGTGTTAGACTAATACGCTGCCTTCTACAATAGATTGTTATTATTCTACTATGCGTGCCATGTACTAATAAGTGGAACCCTAATCCTATTTATGGACATGATTGTGTCTAGTGGTTCTGCTCATGATGGTGATGACGAAGACGATAAAGAGGTTTGCAACAAAAAAAAAAAAAAGAATGCACACAATGCTCTCCTAAACTTACCATGATATTCTTGTTTTCCTGATTTTCCTTTATTCAGTAGCACAATTCAATAAGTGCAAAATATGTTATGCTTTCATTTTTAATCTATCGTCCATTTAACAGATCTCTGATCTGCCCGCTGTAGCAGGAACCTTCTCCCACTAATCTCCCCCACTAAGCCTTTTTTATTTGGTTGCAGGTCTGGCATCAGCACCAGGCAAACCTGGGCCTATGGCAATCTATGGAAAGTTACTCCACACTTGCAAAGCTGAGGATGGGGTAGACCAGGGATGCTCAACCTGCGGCCCTCCAGCTGTTGTAAAACTATAACTCCCACCATGCACTTCTGTAGGCTGATATGTGTAGGCTGTCCGGGAATGATGGGAGTTGTAGTTTTGCAACAGCTGGAGGGCCGCAGGTTAAGCATGCCTGGGGTAGATAAAGGACACAATGGGTCACATTTACTAAGACAGTTTTTTTATGCCAATCTTAAGGGTATGTTAGACGGGCAGATTTTCTTACTATGAACGCTTTTTAGCAATCATCTGGCAGTCGAATACTGCCTTCAAATGCCCGAAAAATGAGCAATCATCGGGCAATTTGGATCTTTCAGCATGCTGAAAGATCTGGATTCACCGGCGGCAGATCATGCTGTGTAATCATGATCTGCCGCCGGCACACCACTGTCCTGCATGGGGACGAGCGATGGCATAGCAATAACTCCTCCCCATGCTGTGGAGGACATCGCTGCATGTAATAACAGCAGTGTCCTCTGCTAGCAATCTTGGGAATGCCAGGAGGGAACGCTTTCCTCCCAACAATTTCTTGTAGCATTGGGGTGTCTAATACACCCTTTAGTTTACCACTTTGCGCTGCTGTTAGATTAATCTAATTTATGACAAGGGGTGCGCCACCAATGAGGTCAGGTGAGGCAATCGCCTCAGGCAGCACCAGGTAGGAGCAAGAGGGGGGCAGCAGAAGGGCCATGGGCAATGAGCACTTTTATTGTGGAAACGCTCATCTCTACATATTCAACAGCATCGCTGTCATCAGGACAGCAATACAGTTGAATGCTTCAACGGGGTATGGTAGCGATGACTCCCTAGCCCTCTAATAGGCTTTAGTCCTAGTTCCTATAGCCTATCGCAGGCCAGTGTCATCATTATCGCGCTGCCTGAGCCAGGCATTTCAGTTTTTGCCTCAGGCAGCAGAAAGGCTAGGTGCACCCCTTTGTGCGCCTCATCATAAATTAGGCGCATCTGTGACAGTCCTTGCGCCTGGCATAAAAGGGGCTGGTATAGTTTCTTGCTGACATATATGCCTGTAAATGTTAGTAAGTTTGCTGGGGCTGGAGTCCCGGGCACGGCTCCCATTCTAGCACCCCACCGATCAGCTGTTTGAATAGGAGGTGGCGCTCCATGCGAGCGCCGCTTTCTACTCATTACAATAGATTTAGTCTGAGAAGTGCAGTGTAATACAAGTACTTGCTCTATTCAAGTGCTTACCATTACTCCACTCCACCACTCCACAGGAGACGAAGCATAGTGTTAAGACCAGGAGCACTGCCTCCGTATCTCACAGCTGATCGGCAGGGGTGCCGAGTTTCAGATGCCCACGACCAGATATTGATGACCTATCTTGATGTTAGGTCATTAATATTAGAAGTTGGACAACCCCTTTGAAGTCTTTTTTTTCCAGCCAATCACTTGTGGCAAGCAAGGGGTCTCTCTTTCCTAAAATTAGGCATACATATTGAATAGCTATTGGGTGATTGATTGGTTAACAGCTGTCCCTATCGACTTCCTAATAGCAACTACCTAGCAAATACCACTGTATGGGTAGAGGGTATAAGCTACTTCCAGACACTTCTGGTGGTGGATTATCTCCTGGGAGAACAAAAGGAAGGGGCAAAAATATTGATGCCATTTGCCAAAGTGAGACAACTCCTTTAAGCATGTGTTTGTCTTGCACGGTGGTAAAGTCCTCACCTGCTCTTAGCTAACCATCTTCATGAATAGCATCCTTACTTTGACAAATGCAGCAGGTAAGTCATTACTTCAGGATCCATCTAATATCTCTAATGCATCATCTGCTATCAGTCTGATTGATCCCTTAAATGGGGCTGAGTAAGGGGTGGACTTCCCATTAGGCAGAAGAGCCCTATAACAGCAGCCCTCTTGGACAGGACATCTGCTCCCCAGGATTGGAAAATAGCGTTGGTTGCAAGAGTTTATAAATTATTCTCCATTCAATATTCTCCGCCGACAGACGCACATCACCGCTGGTGTCTGTTTGCCAGAAGACCAGACGGGTCTCCCTGTGAAGCTGCGCCAATCAACCAGTGATGTCGGGTGTGTAATGTGACCAGGAAGTGCAACCGATTTAAACAGGCAACCTGCTGGCCACAGGTTTCCTGTGATTGGTTTCTATTCATAGATAGCCTTACTAGTGCTCTTACTACTATGCTGACCTCTGGGTAACCTGACCTCAGATTTGTACCCTGACTCTGCCTCCTGCTTGACCCTTGGACTTGATGAGTTTTCCTGGTTTTGACCCCTGGCAACCCCTAATTTTGCTTCTCTGGTTCTGTTTAGAATCGGTTTGGACTCTTTTGGTATTGACCTTGGCTTGGTACATTTTTGGGTTTTGTCATCTGATTTCTTTGCCATTCTGTCACTAGTCATTTGTTATTTGTTTCCTGTGTTCCCTTCCTTGATGCGAACCCTGCACTTTTTAGGAAGGGACTGCCATCCAGTTGGGGGCCGCTGTTTAGGGCGGATCGTGCAAATAAGTAGGGACAATGCCAGGAGTTCAGAGCTCACTCGTTCCTACCGTGACAACTAAGCTATATCCTGTGTCTATCCTCCACCTATTATAATCTTTATTTATATAGTGCCAACATATTCCGCAGTGCTTTACCCTCAGAGGATTAATGTACAAATAAAATCAGACAACAATTAGAACAAGAGGAGTGAAGGCCCTGCTCACTATGAGACTTTGTGTAGTGTATGTTAATACAAAATGATATAAATGTATTTCAGCTTCTGTACGTAAATGCTGAGTGAAACTTTTCTTTTTTATTTGCAGAACTTTTTATATTTGTGAAACATATTTCACCATAAATAAGTTATAATCAGATTTTACATATATTTTCCTTAGTTTGAGGTATATAGGGCCTCCCTAGTGACAATTTAATATATATCTCCCACTCTCGTGAGACTCACTAACTACCCAGCTGGTGTTATATTTCTTATTAATTGGACCTCCGGTTTCTCTGCAGTTTCTTCTATCCCCACACTCTTCTTACAGTGTACAGTCACAAATACTCTACTGAAATTCAGGTTATGTGTATCACAGTACACCTAGCCATGCCTAATTCACTGGATTTTATTTTTTAAAAATTACATTTTTGTGAAATATAAAAACCAGATTAAGGGTTGTGAGATCACTAAGGGCACCTTCACATGTGGCAGATTTTGTGGCTGAAAAGTTTCTGCAACTGAAAATCAGTTCTATTCATCTGAATGGCAAGCAAATTGATTTTTGCAAGCCCTATTCAGGTGAATGGAAGTGATTTTTAGTCACATAAAATTTTCTGCAACAAAATCTGCCAGGTTGTAGAGATGAGCAAAACAATTCTACAGAATTGATTTCTCCAATCAGCCGGGCTGTTAGAACTGATTTGTCCAATCAGTAGGGCTTATGCAATGCTTGAGCCATGCTGATTGGACAAACCGATTCCGTACAATCATTTCGCTCATCTCTAGCACCTCAAGCATGGGACCGTATCTGTATTGCGGTCCACAAAATACAGATACCATCCAGGTGCATTCCGTAGTTTTCTCACTCCCATCAGTGGAAATGGCTATTCTTGTCCATAAAACAGACAAGAATAGGACATGTTCTATAATTCACTGAATGGTCACTTGGATGTAGACAGTACAAGGTTTTCTTTTTTTTTTTTTTTTTTTCGGACAGCATAGAAATGAATAGGGTGAATGTCTAACCCCAAAAAAGTGGATCAGAAGCGGATCCCAAATCTGGTCATATACATGAGGCCTGATGTTAATGCCTGTACTTTGGCTCATTGGGTGTCCTGCAACAATCTGGAAGGTTAACTGCCTTTCTATGAAGTAGACCAGTGTTTCCCAACCAGTGTGCCTCCAGCTGTTGCAAAACTACAACTCCCAGCATGCCCGCACAGCCAAAGGCTGTCCGGGCATGCTGGGAGTTGTAGTTTTGCAACAGCTGGAGGCACACTGGTTGGGAAACACTAAAGTAGACAACCCTACTAATTACTCAGTTGTTAAGCATGTCTTGTGAGATCAGGAAAATCTTTACCTTTCCTTTACCCTGGGTTCATTCGCACATCCGTAATGTATTGCGGATCCGCAATACACTGGGCCGGTAGCCCTATAGAAATGCCTATTCTTGTCCGCCATTGCTATTTTTTTAGGGAGCCGCAGACTGGAAGTACGGAGCAGTGGATCGGAAATGCGGATGCGGAAAGCACAATGACTGCTGTCCACATAATTTCCGTCCCCATTGAGAAAGAATGGGTCCGCAGAATTGCGGAACGGATGCGGACCCATTCTACGCACGTGTGAATGGACCCTTAACCTCTCTTGAGTTTCCAGGATATCATCTCATAACAACTGATCTTTGGCACTAAATATATGGCTACAACAGCCTACTTCATCCCCTGTGTTCTCAAGCACCTGTTCTAATGCTACTTTCAAAATGCAAATCAGTACAGCAATTTCTGAACAGGGACTGCAGGGAGATGTATGCCAATGTTGACAGCTAACTGGAAGTCAGTGTTATTTGATATGATCTGTATTTGACATGCCTTAAACAATGGAGAAAACAGAACCTATACTTCAATTGGAAAAATAGCCTCTGTTAAAGAATGAACCATTACTGCCATTTAGTGTCAAAATATACTGTACATATAAAACAGATCTGCACTTGTTACTGTAATCCTCATGCTGTAATACCTCCATGCATTGCCAAAAAATAGTTCCTTACAATAATGCCATTCAATGAACTAATAATGCCTAAGTAATATGGTATCCAAATAATACTACCCGATAGTGCCAATATAATACCATGTATTTTAAGCACAACACTGCCGTCCATTGCCTAAATAAGACTGCCATTTAGTGCCCCAATAAAATGACTAAATTTGTGAAAGGTCTATTGGTAAAGTCTATAGTGGTCTAGGGCAGTGAAAGTGTTCAGGGTAAAGTCTGTGGAGGGCTAGGATAGTGAGGGTATGTTCACATGGCAAAAAATACGCTGCTGATTCCGTCATTTTCCACGGCGTAATCCAGGATCAAAATGCCACAGCTACCAATTGACTTTAATGGAGAAAACGCCACCATGTGTACATGGTGGAGTTTCTTCCCCCTGTGGAATTGCTTTAAAAGTGGCATGTTGCTTCTTTGAACCAGATTCTAGCTGCTTTCTGTATTGAATTTAATGGGAAGGGCCTAAAAGAGCTAGTGTTTTTGTGCACGTTTTTGCCATAGAGGCAGGTCAGCCTACTCATCTGCAGATGAACATAGCCTAAATGTTTACATGCTCTCAAGTTGTTCCTGGGGATGCAGCCCTTGAAAATAGGAGGCCATTACTCTTGCCCAGTTCGCCACTCCCCTGGTTCGAGCCCCACTATCTCTATCTCTACTTTTTCACAAAGGTGATTATTTATTACTTACAATGTAAATGCCTTTATATTGCAGCTACTCGATATGTAGTAAACTCAATGAATAAATCTTCCAGTTGGACACATGCTGCTTCCATCTTTCCATATGGTTCACATTTGCCCACCAAAGCTTGTTCTGCACATACAGCTAATAATAGCCAGGTGCTCCCCATAGAGTCTTTGCCTTTCTTTTAAGTTTCCCTAAAAATAAAATTCCTTTTGAGTAAATATTTTTTCAGTGACTTGTAAGAATCTTTCATCTGCCGGTGGTAGCCTGCGGCCTAGGAGGTACACGTTAGAGTACAGCGGTGGTAGAGATCGGAGGGGGTCACAGCTCTAAATGCTGGGTTGTTCTTTTAATTAGCAAGTGGTTATTCTCTGGAGGCCATTCAGACGCACATGAGAAAGACATTAGTGGTTTCGACAACGTCTCTTTATGGACAGGTGTCGGCACATAGCAGAGAACACAGGGATGCTATTGCTGCCTGTAATTGGCACATAGCCACTGATAAGGCCTTCTGAGTCGACATGAAGCCTAAACTGAGCTTTTACACCCTCTCAGAGGTGGCCACTTCAAAGCAGGACAACACACATTAGTCCTGCCACAGCCAGGGGACAATAAAGTCCCTTGTTTAGTGTCACTGCAAGATTTATGTGAATTGTAATGGAGTATTGCCCCATCCCCACCTCCGACCTTGCAGCCTGGTTCAGACTTTACATGCAGTACTCCAGATGTGGTTTACTATAGGAAAGGGTTCAGGAATATTTTGTTGTCCATGTGTCCATTATTATTGCATATGTCATATTCTTCATTGTGATTAGTTTCTTTGCTGTAAGGGTGCATTCACATCACCGTTATGGATTCCGATATTGTCTTACGTTATAACAGGGATGCTCAACCTGCGGCCCTCCAGCCTTGTAAAACTACAACTCCCACAATGCCCTGCTGTAGGCTGATAGCTGTAGGCTGTTCTGGCATGCTGGGAGTTGGAGTTTTGCAACAGCTGGAGAGCCGCAGGTTGAGCATGCCTGCGTTATAACATGGTTATAATGGAAAATAACGGAATCCATAAGACGGAGTCAAATCGGAAGCCTTAAAAAGGCATTCCATTTTGATCCGTCATAATACAAGTCTATGGGCAATCATAACAGATCCGTCTGGTTTTCTCCTGTCGACAGGACTTTTTTTTCCATTCTGCATAACAGAAACCAGACGGATCCGTTATGCTTTCCCATAGACTTCTATTATGATGGAAAGCAAAACGAGATGCTTTTTAAAGGCTTCCGTTTTGCATTCCATCATAATGCAAGTCTATGGGCAGCATAACGGATCCGTCCTGGTTTCCGTTATGCAGGACTGGACTCATAATGGAAACCAGGACATATCTGTTATGCTGCCCATGGACTTGTATTATGAAGAATCAAAACGGAATGCTTCTTATAGGCTTCCGTTTTCACTTCCGTCTTATGGATTCCATTATTTTCTGTTATAACCATGTTATAACGGAAAACAATAACGGAATCCATAATGGTGATGTGAACTCACCCTAAGTAAAGCACAGATAGAGAAATGGGACCTGAAGATTCACATAATATATAAACAGTACAGATGAGTGAATCTCTGTAAATTCATTTCGGGTTTAATTTATCCAAATCAGTTGACAGATTCAACTTGGTTCTGAATTGTTTCTACCCAATCAAAAGTGATCAAATTGGTCTGAATATTTGTGTAGGGCACTCTGAGGTTGCTCTTGTCTGTCACTTTTTTTTATCTGTTTCGTTAATTTTCTCTTTCTTTCTCCAAAACCTAAAGTTCACCCGAATCGAGTTACTGAAATTAGGACTTTGGGTACTTTCACACTAGCGTTTTGGATTCCGTTTGTGAGATCCGTTTCAGGGCTCTCACAAACGGTCCAAAACGGATCAGTTAAGCCACAATGCATTCTGAATGGATAAGGATCTGTTCAGAATGCATCAGTTAGGCTCCGTTCCGCCTCTATTCCGTTTTGGAGGCGGACACCAAAACGCAGCATGCAGCATTTTGGTGTCCGCCTGAAGAGGCGGAGCCCTAACGGATCCGCTTTTTTTACAATGCAAGTCAATGGGGACGGATCCGTTGTCAGTGACACAATATGGTGCATTTGAAAACGGATCCGTTCCCCATTGACTTTCAATGTAATTCAAAACGGATCCGTTTTGGACTTTTCTTTAAAGCTAATGCAAACGGATCCGTTCTGAACGGATACAATGTTTGCATTAGAGGTGCGGATCCATCTGTGCAAATAAACAGACGGATCCGCACCAACGCTAGTGTGAAAGTACCCTTAGATGCAACTTAAATTATTAAAAACTCAGGTCAAATTCCATGACTTTTGAATAGATTTGCTCATCTCTAATAAACAGATACAACAAATTGCTCCCTTAAAAGGGTATTATGTAATTATAAGTTATTCCCTATCCACAGGATAGGAGATAACTATTAGATTGGTGAGACCCCAACTGATCACAAGAACAGTGAACTTATACTCCATAGGGGCCACCTGAAATGAATAGAGTGACAAGTCAGGCATGTGCTCTACTTAGCTATTTCTGGCAGTCCCAAAGAAATGAATGGCATGGCAGTATGCATGCTTGTCCTGCCGTTCCGTTCATTTCAGGGGCCCTGCAGGGTACTGGGTCCTGGTTATCGAGATCGCTGAGGGTCCCAATGGAAGGACTCCCCTGATCTAATTATTATCCTCACCCTGTGAGTGGCAATGATGCTGCACGACTTACCCAGCCCACTTCTCCACCCATCTGGCAGTGCTTTAGGTTTTTAGTCTCTAGATACCAGCGAAAGTGTAAATCTGCCTGATTACCTATGTACCATACTCCTGCCTGACAACTGACCCTGACTTTTAGGTGCCTGTCCTTAACTTAGCCTGTTACCCATATTGCTCTATTGCTGCTTGCCCTGACTTCGGGCCTGTTTCTCGTATACGTTAGTATACTGCCTGGCCAGACCTTGGCCCATCTCCTGACTTTGCATATTGCCTGATCCCTTGATGCTTTACACTGGTGTGTCTGACTCTCTCTTGACTATCTTTGAAACTCCCATAGAAGTTCACGTACAGCTGTGTGGGTCCCAGAGGTGGAACCCGCATCTAGCTCACATTTATGGTGTTTTTTAGACATATGCCATAAATGTCCCAGATGAGCCAACTCTTTTAATAAATCTCCCCTTATGTGTATGGAAAATGCAAGATATCATCGGTGAGAAACCATATAAGAAATTAGTATGACAAAGATGTATTACCCTCAGATTTTCTGCATCTTTTTGGGGTGTACACCACAAAGCAAAGTGTGAACCATAAAAACTATCAGCAAAAATAAGACCTCAGCTACAAAACTGTTAAAATTCTGTTCATAAATTTCTATTGTTTCTGTTCCTGGTAAAGCTAAGGGACATTCAAAATGGCTCCCATAACAGCTCCTAGGGGGGTTACCGGCCCATTTTGTGAGATCCTAAGCAACAGGAATTATTATTCTGACTATGGAAGCACCGGATGTGTAAACGCATGCCTAGAAGGATTTGTCATATAGCATGAAAGCTGAGCGATAACCCCTGTGGTAGTGGTAATGGTTGCCTCATGTTATTAATCAGCTTTCCCTAGCTGACAACTTGACATAACAGAAAACCCCAGGGGGTCGTGTGTCTACAGAATCTTATTTTATATATAAATGGTAAAAAGAGAACTTTCTCAAAGGTATCACACGTGTCTCTTTGTGTCCCTGCATTAAAGAAAGTAACAACCCATACCCTGCAATCATCTGAGCAGTGCTACCTGCACTCCCAATTCTTACATTGTATGCATTTAATTAGTATGTACTGTATGTAATTAGCTGATTTTCCGACATGAGCAGGAGTTGGCCAAGAATGTGCCGCCATTCAGACCCTTTCAAGCGTCGCCACAGTAAATGAGGCATCGCCATAATCAAATCATCAGTGCAAGGTCTTTGTCTCTAGTATTACATGGAAAAGAGCTGGAGAAAAACACTTCTATATTGTTTTAGTTCAATCAGGGGAGCCTGCTGATAAAGCCTGGTGAATGGTGGGGGTGGAGGGGGTTAGAGAGCCCAAAGAAGGGATGCCACCAGCACAGCGTGCAGCACAAAGTAATACTGGAATGCAAGCAATTCACCAGAAATGCTTGACTCAATGTGTCTTCATTATCATGGAATATTGGCCAGAAGCCTGAAGCCTACATCTACAGATACCTCCTTGTCCTTCAAAGCTATTATCAAGATACTAATCACCTAATACAGAAGCATCTTGTTAAATGCTCGTGGAAAGGGATGATCTTATGATCACCTTGTAACTGAGGAGGCTTCAGGTATCTGATTACATCAATAGTGCGATGACAGGCGCTGTCACTCATCAGCGACAGGTACAATGTACACATGTGCAGAGGAGACAGGAGAGGATGTCATCTGTGTCCTGGTGTGCTAACATGTACAGATTACACCAACTACTTATAAGTCTACTTTCACAATAGCGGCACGGACCTCCCGCAGGCTGTTCCGTCGGGTGAACAGCCTGTCGGATCCGTCCTGCCACTAGTGAACTTCCGCTTCGGCCCTATTGACTATAATGGGGACAGGGCAGAGTTCCGGCGGAGGCACGGCAGCGCACGCCAAGAGGCCACCGGAATAAATCTACAACATGTTGTAGGGTCCACCAGTGGAAATTATTCTAGGGGCCCACATTATCGCTACCAAAAATAAATATTACTTGTTCATTTTTCAGGCTCATGCACATGAATATTTGCAGTTTAGCACACAATACAGTGTGCAGAACAGAACAGTATTGTGCACTGCTCTATATCAGAGTGTTTCTCATTAAGCAGCTCATTGTAGTTGATAACCTAACATGTTAATGTCCCTTTACACAGGGCTACAGAGCAGGAGATTGCCTGCTCTTTAAAGGGATTCTGTCACCTGGAAAATCAATATTAAGCCAAACATAGGTTCTTATAGCTCTTCATACCTTCTTTCCATAGGTGTTCTTTACACTTGGATCCGGCTTTCTATCTTCATAAAATTCCTCTTTTATCTTTATGTTAATGACACCTGAAGGTGCCCAGAGGGGCGTTATTTTCATTCAAAAAGTGCCCAGGAATGCCTTCCATTCAGAGCCCAGGCCCGCCTCCCCCCGACAGAGCCCAGGCCCGCCCCTCTCTCTGCTCATACCATCTGTCCCTGGCATTGTGACTGCCGTCAAGCTCCTCCCCCACTGGCTACGTCACTGGTAGCCGATAACCCCGCCCACTCCTTCCATCCAGCTTCACTAACATCCACCGAGCCGGCTCCAGCGCTCTTCCTGTTTAACTGAGCGCATCAGTCTCAAGTGTTTCACTGGGAATGCGCTCAGTTAAACAGGAAGAGCGCAGGAGCCGGCTCGGTGGATGTTAGTAAAGCTGGAGGGAAGGAGTGGGCGGGGTTATCGGCTACCAGTGACGTAACCAGTGGGGGCGGAGCTTGACGGCAGTCGCAATGCCAGGGACAGATGGTATAAGCAGAGAGAGGGGCGGGCCTGGGCTCTGGATGGAAGGCGTTCCTGGGCACTTTTTGAATGAAAATAACGCCCCTCTGGGCACCTTCAGGTGTCATTAGCAAAAAGATAAAAGAGGAATTTTATGAAGATAGAAAGCTGGATCCAAGTGTAAAGAACACCTATGGAAAGAAGGTATGAAGAGCTATAAGAACCTATGTTTGGCTTAATACTGATTTTCCAGGTGACAGAATCCCTTTTTAACGGAGGAGAACGCTGTATTTACATGCACCGATCTCCATTGTATGGGGAGCACTGATCACTACTGTCAATGTTCTTCCCCATACTGACTAGTTGTTTGCCGGCAGCAGATCGTGATTACACAGCACAATCTACCTACAGTAAATGATCATTTTTATGTGCGCACAAACGATCGAATTACGGTACCCAATAATGGGCGTTTCGGTCGTTCATCAGGTAATCAGCCTACACGGCATCCACCGCCGCCATTACGCCGAAGAGCTACTAAAGCGAGCAACGCGGTAACCTGTGTCACAGTGAACTACACTGTGACAATATGTAAATTTTTTTTTTTTTTACATAATAAAGCATTTATTTTTTTTTAAATCATGTTTCCATTTCTGAAAGCCATATATTTTTTATTTTTCTGCCAATGATCTTGTGTAGGGGCTCCTTTTGTGCAGGAAGAGTTGACATATTTATTGTTGCATGTTTTGGGTGCATATGATTTTTTGATTGTTCAATATTACACTTTTTGGGGGCAAGGGAACCAAAAAATGGCTGTATTCCTTTCATTTTTTTTGTTTATGGCATTCACCTGAGGGGATAGGTCATGTAATTTTTATAGAGCAGGTCGTTACAGACGCAGCGATGCCTAAAATGTCTAATGCCTAATTTTTTTTTCTATTAAAGGTATTGTCTGCTAGGATATGCCCCCATTGTCTTATAGGTGCGGGTCACACAACCCTGAAAGTGGTAGAGGGCGCACTGCGCATACGCAGCCCCCCTCCATTTATTTTCTATGGGGCCGCCACCATTCACTTCTATGGGGAGACCGCTTGGTGGTGGCCAGACCGGAGTCCTCCAGCCCCCACCTTGCGGGGCCCCGTTACTGATATAGGTGGGACCCACATCTATAAGACAAGCCATATGCCCCCATTGTCTGAGATAAGACAATCCCTTTAAGTTTTACACAGTGATAAATATCTTTTTGTGTTACTATTTTCTGAAAGCCATTTTTTTTTATTTTTTGGGCGATTGTCTTATGTAGGAGCTTGTTTTTTTGGAGGATGAGGTGACAGTTTGACTGGTACCATTTCGGAGTACATGCGATTTTTAGATTGCTTGGCATTAGACTTTGTTTTGGCACTGTTTTTATTTAGTTTTTCATTCATTCACCTGAGGGGATAGATCGTGTCATATTTGTATAGAGCAGGTCGTTACAGACGCAGCGATACCTAATATACCCTGTATGTCAGTTTTTCTTTTTTTTTCTGTTATTTATAATTTTATATGACTTTATTATGGGAAAGCTTTATTTTTATTTTTTTTACTTGAAACCTAGGTATCCTACAGGTTAATAATAAACAAAAAAAACAACTAAAGCACAAAATGAAACAAAAAATACTGTATTTTTTTACATTTACGTCTACGGAGCTGTGTGTGGACTCATTTTTTGAGGGGCCGATCTGTACTATATTGAAACTGTATGTCGGAGTGTGTATGACTTTTTTAGCAATGTTTGTGATATAAAATTATAGCATGCTGCAGGAAAACTACAACTCCCAGCAGGTCCTGAAGGTTACTATCTCACAGGGCATGCTAGGAGTTTTTCCAGAGGGGAATGCAGTAAAATGTGAAATAATATTTTTATTAAAATACCTATATTTTATACTGTCTTGGGGGACTAGCAGCAGCCTGTGATGTCTACCAATGAGTCACAGGCAGCTTCTGTTTCATGGGGGACACAGCAGCCCCACCAGCACGTCTGCACACTCAGGAGCACAGTAAAAGCCCGCCGCCGCGCTCTGCAGACTCTAGAATATGGGCGGGGTCTGTGAGGATGCAGCGTGCGTGCAGCGCAGGGAGTGAGAAGGAAGCGCAGGCACCGCACCACATGTATCAAGAGGCGGGTCCTGCCGCCCACTGAAAGATGGCAGCGCCAGCCGATAGCATAACTGCAGGGCAAGTTAAGTGGCGAGATGATCATCTCGCCACCTTCTGTATGTTTGTGTAGTTCTGCTCTTCCTACTGAAGCGGCAGGCAGCAGCGCTTACCAGCAGAAAGCTCTGCTGGTTAACAATTTTGAGGAGTATTTTTAGTCGAGGAGGAGTAGGAATTTTGAGGTAATTTACATATATAATGCATAGGCCCACATAGCGTTATGAGGCTGATAATTCTGCAGGGAAACCATTGCTAGTCTCCCATGCAGAAATAAATGTAGACAATTTTACATTTATCCAACATCATACACTAAACATGAGACCACTGCTGCCATGCACTGCGCCCACCCGACACTGCCATACACAGCGCCCACCTGACGCTGCCATACACAGGGCCCATCTGACGCTGCCATACACAGCTCACACCTGATGATGCCATACACAGCGCCCACCTGATTCTGCCGTACACAGCGCTCACCTGACACTGCCATACACAGCATCCACCTGATGCCGCCATACACAGTGCCCGCCTGATGCTGCCATACACAGGGCCCGCCTGACGCTGCCATACACAGGGCCCGCCTGACGCTGCCATACACAGGGCCCGCCTGACGCTGCCATACACAGCTCACACCTGATGCTGCCATACACAGGGCCCACCTGACGCTGCCATACACAGGGCCCGACTGACGCTGCCATACATACACAGGGCCCGACTGACGCTGCCATACACAGGGCCCACCTGACGCTGCCATACACAGGGCCCGTCTGACGCTGCCATACACAGGGCCCGCCTGACGCTGCCATACACAGGGCCCGCCTGACGCTGCCATACACAGGGCCCGCCTGACGCTGCCATACACTGAGCCCGCCTGACGCTGCCATACACAGCGCCCACCTGACGCTGCCATACACAGCGCCCACCTGACGCTGCCATACACTGCGCCCACCTGACGCTGCCATACACTGCACCCACCTGACGCTGCCATACACTGCGCCCACCTGACGCTGCCATACACTGCGCCCATCTGACGCTGCCATACACTGCGCCCACCTGACGCTGCCATACACTGCGCCCACCTGACACTGCCATACACTGCGCCCACCTGACGCTGCCATACACAGCGTCCACCTGACGCTGCCATACACAGCACCCAACTGATTAATTAGTAGGGAGTGCGTTTGTCGCGGCAGTCATGGCGGGGGGGGGTCATAGAAGCTGGGGCTACTGGATGGTACAGGTGACTGAGAGGGCCTTAATGGTGGTGCTGGACTCTCAGAGTTGGGACACCTGGTTGGCTTGGTGTGGCGTCCATCAGTTGGTGTCCCCGAGCTTGTGGTACTCGGCTGGGGCCGTGGTTGTTTCTGGCCGGTTAAGATTCATTTAGGCGGCCTCTACGACCTCCCTCGTCGGGTTTAAGTTAAATGGTTATATTATTATTATAATTATTTATGGTATTTATGTTATTTAATAAAAACGGCTGCTGTGGCCGATTTAATTCGAACAGTGGCTGTGCGTGGTTATTTGGGATGGAGAGAGTGGTGGATGGGTTAGGTTAATGGGTTGAAGAAGGCCCGAGCTTAGCCAATAACCCTATTCATGCAAGTTTTCTGCCATTCCATTCAATTCTATAGGACTGGTACAGATAGCCAAGTATAAGCACTACAGTAGTATGGATCGGCAGGACTGCTGGTACACTTGAATGAGGCGATCACTGGACTCCTATTCTCATGATGGGCAGGTACCCCAGAGGTTAGACTCTTGTCAATCGGACACTTGAAGGGGTATTCCGGTAAAGTAACTTAATTTTATTTAAATGCATGAAGGCTGCGAGCTGTGACCCAACCAGAACCCATACCTATACATATAACCAGAGCTTCAATTTGCCTTGCAATACATTTGTCAAGCTCCTGTGTGAGCCTGCGACACACTGAGAGTATCATGGCACCTGATCTTCCCTCACAAAACTACAAAGACTACAATCCCCACAATCCCTAGCCTTCCTGCTGTGAGTGTTGATATTTACTAATTGACTACCTGATATACAGTCCAGTCACGCCCCCTCTACTCACCAATCACCAGCACACTAAGACGCCCTTTGTTTCACAAGACATTTAGCTAGAGAATTGACAGCAACACACTGAGCATGCTCGACCTAACAAACGGCTCAGAACTACAGGTCGATGCCATGGTAATTTAGGAGGTAACACAGTGGGTAGCAGAGGAAGAAAACTACTTTTATAACTACTGAACGGTAAATATGTGAAATTTACAATATATTAGGTAATTATTGATGATGAATTAGTCTAAGGCCCCATGCACACGAATGTATTTTCTTTCCTTGAAGTGACCGTTAAGTTTTTTTGGCCATTCGTTTCAATGGGTCCGCAAAAAAATGGAAGTTACTCTGTTTGAATTCCGTTTCTGTATGTCCATAATTCCATTCCGCAAAAAATAAAACATGTCCTATTATTGTCCACATTATGAACAAGGATAGGACTGTTCTATTAGGGGCCAGCTGTTCCATTCCCAAAATACGGTATGCCCACGGACGTCATCCGTATTTTTTGCAGATCCGTTTTTTGCGGACAGCAAAATACATACGGACGTGTGCATGAGGCCTAAAACATCAGTTATATTTATAGTAACCGAAATACCCCTTTAAGATAGGGGATAAGTCTTTGTAACAAGCCCTTTAAAAGTACTATTTTCAGTATATTCAGCATACACTCAGTCCTCATACAGAGCTACGCGGAACATCATGTATTTTTATATTTCGGAGCGTACTAAGACCCAAAATCTATCCAGTCTTGTCTATGAGGCCTACAACTGCACAGTATTTCCCTTCCACCTGATGCTACAGCTGCTGTAGTGGAAGCTCCTATCCAGAGCTATGTGTTTCCATTGTAACAGACAATAAACAAACCTTGCTTAGTCTTGATCTTGACCCTTTTCTGTCCCCTACATTCATTACCTAAGTCTTGATAGTCTTCAGATATTCTGCAGCTAATGCACGTGAATAGTGTATTTTTTAGCCTTATTCACATGCAGTAAAAAAAGCCAAACATGACAGCGAATGCACTGCTGATTTCATAGTATAAAAGCATAGTACCGTACATTGTACAGTGGCTGTGCTCGGTATTGCAGCTCAATTGCATTCATTTGAACAGCATAGAGGAGCACAAAGGTCATGTGACTGATGGCAGTGATGTCACTTGCCATAGCCCCTTATAACAGCTGATAGGCAAGGGTGCAAGGAGTAGGACCCACACTGATCAGATATTGATGACCTTTAATGGAACGAGTACTTGTAATTACACTATGCTGCTGCTCCAAAAGAGACAACGCGTAGTGTAATGAAGAGAAAGTAGCATGGAGCGCCACCTCCTCTTCAAACAGCTGATCAGTGGGGGTGTCGGACCCCTGCTGATCTGATATTGATTACCTATTCTGAGGATATAAAACCCCTCTAAAACCCCTTTAAGACCCAGAAAATTGCTCATATTATGTTCCATAGATTTAATGATGTAGAGATCCATTTTTTGGCCAGAACAATAGTTAGAATCAACTCTTAGGGTACTTTCACACTAGCGTTATTCTTTTCCGGCATTGAGTTCCCGTCATAGGGGCTCAATACTGGAAAAGAACTGATCAGTTTTTTCCCCATGCATTCTGAATGGAGTGAAATCTGTTCAGGATGCATCAGGATGTCTTCAGTTTAGTCACTTAACGTTTTTTGGACGGAGAAAATACCGCAGCATGCTGCGGTATTATCTCCGTCCAAAATTCCAGAACACTTGCCAGAATGCCGGATCCGGCATTAATTTACATTGAAATGTATTAGTGCCGGATCCGGCATTAAAAATACCGCATTGACGGATCCGTTCTTCCAGTATGCGCAGACCTTTTAAAATGTGAAAAAATAAATAACGGATCCGTTTTTCCCGATGACAACCGGAGAGACGGATACGTTATTGCAATACATTTGTGAGACGAATCCACATCCGGATCCGTCTACAATTGCTGTCCGTTTGCATGCCGGATCCTCACAACGCAAGTGTGAAAGTACCCTTTATTGTGATGTAAATGTACCACAAGGCATGTTTGTCATCAATCATCAGGATTACAGGTGCGATTACTGGTCAGATAAAATGTCAGTCAGATTTAACTATTCAAACACTTCGACAGTTCAAAGATTTTTACTTTCCCTAGAGATCTGCATTGACCTATGGAAAGCATTTCATTGTGTACAGTTCAGCTGCTCATATTTTCTATGTGAGGGCTCTATATGATGTTCATGGACGACTGGAGACATCTTATGTCCTAGACTAGGGATGGGAATCCAAGATGACCTATGGGCAATATCTTGAACATGAATATTTCAACCAGTTGGTAAATATACCTATAGCACATACACCATGCTTGTTTACTATACCATTGGGGAGCTTTATCATACCTAGTACAACGGAGAAGTGCCCCTAAAAACAGAGCCTCTCTAATTTTCCGTTGCACTAGATTTTTCCCCCAATTTCACCCTAAAGGGGTTGTCCGGGTTCGGAGCTGAACCCGGACATACCTCCATTTTCACTGAGGCAGCCCCCCTGATGGGCTTTGGAGCAGTTCATGTTCCGATGCTCTCCTTTGCCCTGCGCTAAATCGCGCAGGGCAAAGGCATTTTTTGGGGTTCCGGTGATGAACCGGGCTCTCCATGGGGCTGCCAGGAATCCCGCTGACGTCACCGGCACTGATGGGCAGGCTTTAGTGCTGCCCTAGCCTGTAAAACGGCTAGGGCAGCGCTAAAGCCTACCTATCAGAGCCGGTGACGTCACCGAACACACTGCTGGGAGGAAGCTTTCACCCGGCTGTATGTTATTGTAAACAAAAGAGCCCT